>JAJEJH010000385.1:0-233899 GCA_026122585.1 Anacardium occidentale | reverse complement strand
CTCAAGAAGAAGTGAGGAACACTTACCTCTCTCCATGCTTTGAAACCAAGCTTCAAATCACTAATCTCTTGGCTCTCTAATCGGATTGGGAGCTAATGGCTGCTGAGTCTCCTCTCTAGGAACGGGAGGCACTGAAATGAAAGAGAGAATATGACAAAAATGCAAACTGGTGAGTAAAGAAATGAACTTAACTCACGGCTCACTTAAATACTATGCCACGCACGGTCGTGCACCAATGATGCACGGTCGTGCACCAATGATGCACGGTCGTGCACCAGGGAAAATAAGTATAACTTATTTCCCGCTCGCTCGCCTAATCGAATCCTTCCGAAAGGATTTCAACGGAAGCCACATGGCTTCGAAAACTTACCAACTCACCCCTGAACTTAACCAGACTCCCAATCTCTCTCTGAATTCAATTTCTAACCCCAAAACTCTACCCCTAAGGGTTTCCGGATCTAGGATGCTACACTGGGTGCGCTGAATACACCGCACTGTGCGCCTCTGACAAAATCTTCTGTCTCAACTCTGAACTCTGGGGCACACAAACTCTACCTCTGAACCTCAAGATCCCGTCAGTGAACTCAAAGTCAGGTACTGCTCTCTCTGACATCTTCTGAAGCATACTTTGAGTCCATTCATCTGACACCTGCTCCTCTCTGATCTCATCATATAGGGAGGATCTAATATGCAGCCTGGAGAAACCTGCAGACATCACCTCAATCTGCTCTCTGATCAGCTCATGTTGCAACTCTCTCTGAACTGATAGGCTGGATAGAGCCACTCTCCTACTCAAGGCGTCAGCCACCACATTGGCTCTACCCGGGTGGTATCTGATGTCGCAGTCATAATCCTTCACCAACTCCAACCATCTCCTCTGTCGCATGTTGAGCTCTTTCTGGGTGAAGAAATATTTCAGACTTTTGTGGTCTGAATATATGCTGCATCTAACTCCATACAGATAATGCCTCCAAATCTTCAGGGCGAAAACGACCGCTGCCAACTCTAGGTCGTGGGTAGGGTATCTCAACTCGTGATCCTTCAATTGCCTAGAGGCGTAGGCAATCACCCTACCATTCTGCATCAGAACAGCCCCTATCCCCTGATGGGATGCATCTGTATAGATATCAAACTCTACCCCCTCCTGGGGTAGCGCCAAAACTGGAGCACTGGTCAACCTCTCCTTAAGCTCCAGAAATCGCTCCTCGCACTCCTCTGACCACGTGAATGGAGTCTCTTTCCTAGTCAAGGCAGTGAGAGGCCTTACTAGGCTGGAGAACCCCTCAATGAACCGCCTATAATAGCCTGCTAACCCAAGGAAGCTTCTAATCTCTTTTACTGTCTTTGGCCTCGGCCAACTCAAGATTGCTTCCACTTTACTGGGGTCCACTGAAATACCCTCTGCTGTCACCACATGGCCTAGGAATGCCACTCTGTCGAGCCAGAACTCACACTTGGAGAACTTGGCGAAAAGATGCTGATCTCTCAACCTCTGAAGCACGAATCTCAAATGCTCCTCGTGCTCTGCTAGACTTCTGGAGTAAACCAAAATATCGTCTATGAACACCACCACGAATCGGTCCAGGCAGTCATGAAAGACCCGGTTCATCAAATCCATAAAGATGGCTGGGGCATTGGTCAAACCAAATGGCATGACCACGAACTCGTAATGCCCATAACGAGTCCTGAATACAGTCTTGGGGACATCTCTCTCTGCTACTCTGACCTGATAATAGCCCGATCTCAGGTCAATCTTGGAGAACACCGCTGCACCTCTCAACTGATCAAAGAGGTCGTCAATCCTTGGCAGGGGATACTTATTCTTCACCGTCATCCTATTCAACTCCCTGTAGTCAATGCACATCCGCATTGACCCATCCTTCTTCTTCACAAATAAAATTGGAGCTCCCCACGGTGAACAGCTTGGTCTGATAAATTTCTTATCAACCAGCTCCTGCAATTGCTTCTTCAACTCTTGGAGCTCAGCTGGAGCCATCCGATACGGAGCCTTGGAAATTAGAGCCGTACCAGGGAGAAGCTCGACACTGAACTCTAACTCCCGGTCTGGAGGTAGCCCTGGCAACTCATCTGGGAAGACATCTCTGAACTCTCTGACCACGGGCACCTCATCGATACTTGGCCCCACTGAACTACTGCACACTACATTGGCCAAGTACCCTACACATCCCTGCCTCATCAGTCTGCTCGCCTGGATGCACGAGATCATCATACTCTCCACTCCGCCCTCACCAAACATAAAGAAATCAGGGCCTATATGGAATCTAACCTTCTTTCTTCCACAATCTATCTCGGCATCATATTTTCCCAAGAAATCCATCCCCAAGATCATGTCAAAATCTGCCAACTCCAGCAGAATCAGATCAATAATCATGGACCTACCCATAATCTCTATCTGCTGCTCGCAGAGGACTCTATCACTCACCACATAACCCCCATCTGACATCTCCACTAGGATACTCCTATCAGCCACACTAGGGTCAACCCCTAATCTCTCTACCACTCCCCGGGAAATAAAGCTGTGTGTGGCCCCGCAATCAACCAATATAAACAATGGAGTACCAAGGAAAAGAATCTGACCAGTAACTGCATGGGGTATGGCCTCTGCCTGCTCCTGGCGGACAGCATAAACTCTGGCTCTACTGCCACCACCATCTCCTCCTGAAGTACCTGCACCTCCTCCAGGTGCTCCAGCTCCGGGTCGGGGAAAATCTGCTCTACCCCGCTCTGCACCGGCACCGCCTCTAGGTGGTCCTCCTCTGCCTCTATACTGACCACCTCCGCCTCTGCTAGGCCCAACTCCAGCTCCACCTCTGGCTGGGCACTCAAACATCCTGTGCCCTAGCTGACGGCACAAGTAACACACAATCTGGCCAGCAAGGCACTCGCCAGAATGTCGTCTGCCACACTGAGGACACTGTGGCGGGAGAAACTATGGTGCAGGCCTCTGTCTCTGTCTCTGAAAACCCCGAGCTGATCTCTTAGCCGACATTGGCCTCTTGCCCTTATCTCTGTCATCTGCTCTCTCGGCTACTCGGCTCATGACGCCCATCCTCTGAAGACCGGCCTCTGATCTGAGGGCTCTCCCCAAGGCATCACTGAACTGCTGGGGAGGGTACGGTCCAGTCGTAACATCCTTGGCTATTGTGGGATGCAAGCCATGGATGAACTTCTGCACTCGTCCCATCTCAGTCCCCGCCAAACTAGGGACGAACCTTGCTAAGGCATTAAATCTAGCGGCGTACTCCTTTACTGAGCTAGGCCCCTGAACCAAATCAATAAACTCTTGGGCCTTCGCATACATTAGCTCTGAACCCCGGTACTCAGCATCAAACAGCCGTCTGAACTCTGCCCAAGACATATGCTGCTCAGGGATGGTAGCCCTAGCTAGGCCCCACCAAACCTTTGCGTCACCCCGTAGATGGAATGTTGCAAATCAGACTTTCTCTCTCTCTGACAACGTGAAGAGACTCATAATGCTCTCCACTGACTCTATCCACTCTTCTGCCACTGAAGGATCTCTGGACCCACTGAACTTTACTGGCTGATACGGTCCTGGCAGATGGTAGATTGGATGAAGTCTACCTGATGAGCTTGTACCAGCTGTCTCTGTACTCGTAGCCTGACTGTGCTCTCTGTACTCTGCTGGATACTGATACCCTTCTCTAGCAGGCTGAGACTGAAACGGATAACCCTCTCTGGCTGCCTGAGGCACTGAGTAATACTGAGGCTGAGGCTGAGGGTAATACTGCTATTGATACTCTGGCTGAGGCTGAAACTGAGACTGAGACTGAGACTGAGACTGAAACTGTGGCTGAAACTGTGGCTGTACTTGTCTTCTTCTTGAAGACTGATAAGCTGAATACTGAGGGGGATTAACTCTGGCTGGTTCTTGTACATTCCCCACACCAGCCTGCTGTAAACCCTCTTTAATCATTTCCCCAATCATTTCTCTGAATTGATCTGGTCTGACAACCACAGGGGAGGCACCCTGAGATCTCCTCCTACCACTCACACTAATGGGTTGGACAGGAGGGCTACTACCACTGGCCTCGCCTACATATCTAGGGACATAAGGCTCTTCTCTATCTATAGCACCACAAGCAAACAGGGGTTAGAAACACAAACAAATCAAATCTGAAACGAAATACCTGACTGTGCTGTGAGGAGGGTCTGGACGATGGCTGCGAGGAGAGAAAACAGGCACCACACACACATACAACTCAAATATCTACTAAAAGGTACAGAGAACACCGCTCTGATACCAACTTGTAGGACCCACCACCCCGAGTACCCCTGCTGCTGAAGAAAACACTGTTCTTTTATTAATAAACTAGGAATCGGGTACCCGAGACGGGAATCCTACGAAAAAGAAAAGAACCTGCTGCTATACACTGCAAGCGGAAGCTGAAACTAATCTGAAATATACAATGAGCCCAAACTGGCTCTCTCTATATATATATATAACTGCTCTGTACATCATTCTTTATATCTGAGAATGTACAAAGATACATACAAGACCTCACAGGTCCAAACTGAAAGAAAATACATATACATGCTAATAAGGGGGGTGTGTGGGTCCTCTCTCGCGAGCCTCAGTCCACCCGCTCCTCGCCAGCAGCAAACTGACCTGCAAAGAAAGGAAGAGGAAAAGGATGAGTGATAAAATCACCCAGTAAGCATTTCCTACTTCCCTCAACCCAAGCAAGCACAAACAAGGGCACACAAAACTAATCCCGACCCTATCAATCATCTACGCGCTTGCGGGTGCTGAATCTGCTCACTGTTTTTCTGTTTCTCATTATTAATCATTTTCTGAAATGAATGTCATGACATGATAGCTAAAATCTGAATATGCATGCATGCGAATCTCTATCTGTACCCAAAGGTACCTGCTGTACTGATCAGACTGGGTGAAACACAGGGATTCGGCATCCTGGCCAAGTGGGCTGAACATTCTAGCTACTGGCTAGAATCTGCTGAATACTGAAATGCTACTGCTGAGCTGACTGACTGGTGTCAGAAAGCTGGGTCCCACAGATGTCCCCTCGAGTTCACCCTAAACTGAAACCCATACATTGGGTTCTGGATGCTAGAACTACTGAATTCGGATCCCTGGATCCTCTTTCAGACTATATGCTGTGCTATGAATGCATATGCTACATTTATCATCTGTTATCTGGATTATCTGATGTCATTTAGCCCTTGGATGGATTACCAAGCCTTTAATCATCAATTCCTGAAATTCTGGGAGAAAATAAACTGACACACGGCCGTGCAGGGAAAGCACACGGTCGTGCCACTCACACACACGGCCGTGCCCAATAAAGGCACACGGGCGTGTGCCCAGGCACACGGGACCATGCGTCGGTCGTGTGCCTGGCCGTGCTCTCTTCTGGAATTATCTGGCCATTTCACGCAAAAGGAGGACACACGACCGTGTCCCTCAGGACACACGGTCGTGTCCTTCGCTTTCCAGACCGTGTGCTCTCAGAGCACACGACCGTGCCTTCGCAAAGACAAGGGCACATGGGCGTGCTCTCGCGGGCACACGACCGTGCTCCTTGTTTTGCTCAGACATGGCTCGTCTGAATCAGCTGGAAACCATGCCAAAACTCATTCAAACTGAAATTAATCATATACACACATCCAAGGCACTTCAATATACGTATATACATCATCAATTTCAACATCCCTCCCAAACTACGAATTTCACCATGGCAAATCAAGCTTTCTCTCACAACACACACACACAAACAAAGCATGCATGTATTTGGGTAGAAAACAAGCATCTGAATCATCATCTCATCGCATATGAGCAACCAAACAAGCTGGAAATACAAACATACATTCCCAGGCATCATCAAGCATCACACAGCAAGCTGGGAAACTCTGGAAGAAGTAAGAAACACTTACCTCTTGACATGGCTGTTGGAATTCTAATCCAAACTAATCTCTCTGATCTTTAGCTGGATTGGGAGCTGCTGGAAACTGGATTTCTCGCCTAGGACTGGGAGCTGTAGAACACAAAGAAGAGAAAGCTGAAACGGGATGAGAAATGAAATAACTCTCGTCTCTCTCTCTTTTCTACCCACCTGCACGGGCGTGCAGGGAAAAGTGCACGGGAGTGCACCAAGGGAAAATGAAGAAAACTCATTTCCCGCGCTTCGCATGATTGAAACCTCCCTAAGGCATCATACGAAGGCCACACTGCTCTGGAAAACTACTATCTCACCCCTAAGCTCTTCTAGACCCCCAATCTCTCATTGAATTCTATTTCTAACCCCAAAACTCTACCCCTAAAGGCTTTCTAAAAACCTGGGATGCTACAGTTAGCAAGACATAATTTTTCATTATTTTGACAGCCAATTAGAGCTCACCACCTTGTGAAAGAGATACCTTGTATTATGGTGTGAAAGTCATTTATGAGTAATCTTTTTGAATATAGTGACCCCAATGTTTTGGAGGAATTTTAAGAAGGCTACCTCTTTGCAAGTGTAAAAGCTACACAAAGTTCTAAATTAAAGAAAGAAAAGTACCAAATTACCAAAATACTTACAATTTGTGCTTATAAAAAATGTATTATCAAATTCTTAAGAAACAAATCAGCCATGAGGGAAGGAGTTGAATGAAATAAAGAAACAATTAATGTGTTGAAATATCCCTTATGACAATATTGAACACATTGAAGACGAGTCTTTAAGTTGTTTGACTCTTAATGATTTAAAGTATGGTTCTTTATCAGTTAGTCAATTTTGATTTTTCTATTGACATTTCAAACATGATGTTTCTCTAAGTGGTTCTAATGTTGATCATTGTATATTATTTTGATAATATCTCATGATTCATATGTTTATTGATCATTGTTTTTCTACTAGCATACCAATTTGAATTCTTTTGTTTGTACTCAATTTGATTTTGAATGTTCTTGCTTGAATAGTTTCTTGCGTATTTGTGCTCACATTTACTTCTCAATATAACCATATTTTTCTTAGTTGCATGGTATTTTAGTTTTTTTTTTTAAAAAGAGCTATTGTTTCCATGTCTAAGAGTTATGGGAGGGGAAGTTCATTTTTTAGAAGCCTGTGATCTTTGTACTCTATGTCAAGGAGGGGGAGTAGCAAAACAACAAATTCATAGAAAGCTCACGTTCTTAATGTGAGTTTTCATACAAGATGAGATGACTAGAGAGTTTTCTTGCGCGATGACTAGAGAGATTCAATACAGAGTTTGTTTGTAGATTTTCCAAAAGGGGAGATTGTTGGTGTATTTAAAAAATCATGATTATTTATGATCACATTTTTTAGCTTATGTTTCATGAAATATGAATCTTATCATCTAGATATAACAATATATTAATATTTATCTTTCGATACGATATTATTCTGATAATCATGAAATTATTCTAATAATTATTTTTCGATATTTCATTGTTATGATTTATCAGATATTGACCGTATCTTATATTTGATTTAATTTTTTCTATGTGTTAGTGATTGATTATATCTAAATATGATATTATTTGTGTTCTTATTTGTTGGATTTTGTCTATAATTATCTTGATTTGATTTAATTATAAAAAGAGACCATTGTGTTATTTCAAAATAAAGAATATCAGAATTTTTGGACATTAGTATTGATCATACATACAACCTTCTTTCATTTTAGATATAACCTAAATATTTTTTATGTAGACTAATTTTCTTATATATTTTGTGCATGTGTTTTTTTTTTTTTGGTAGCTTAGTATCGTGTTTTGTTACTTAAATTTTCTTTTAAGTTTCTTTTGACAAGTTTGTTTCTTTGTATAGATCGTGTGACGTACTTTTATTTCAAGATTAAAGAGATTTTAACCTTAGTATTAAACGAGATTTCAACATAAAAGTTTAAAAGGATCTTGTATTATATTCTAAACTAGATACTTGGAAGATAGACATGATGCTAGTCAAAGTTTTATATATATGTCAAACAGTTGCCGAAAAAAGTTTAAACATAAACTTTGAGGCTCAATAGCTAAATACATGGCAATTGAATCATGAGCCGAGATCATAAAGAGCATACTGCGAGTAGAGTTAATTTCGTGAGCTTGTGAGCTTAGTTGTTTAATCTTACTTGTTTGATTTTAGTTTAGTAGATTTGAAATAATTGGATTAGATGTCATCAATATAGGGTATATTTGTAGTTGAACTATAAAAATTATTTATCTCATTTACTTATGAATGTTTATTTATTTTGTTGTATGTTAATATTTTGTATGAAATGAGATTTTTAATTTAAAGTCGTCTTTGATTTTATGATAATTATGCAACCATATTGCTTTCAAAATCAACTAATGTTATATTGGTATGGCCAAAAGACTTAATCCCACCTAAGGTTTCTCTAAATGAGAAAACCTCATTAATTAATTTTTAAAAAATTAAACACTTATTTATGAATCAAATTTTTTTTAATTTTATTAACTTTTATGAAAAGACAAAAATCATCCAACCAAAAAGATAATATTATTATAATATTAAAATAAATTATACTATAAAATTATATTATATAATATTAATATAATAATAAAAAAATTTAAAAAATAAAAATTGAAAGAAGCTGCCACCACTATTAATGATGCGACTGAAAGCCTAACAAAGTGGCTAGATTTGGTCAATTTAATAGTATAGGAGACTAAATCTATTTTCTAAAAATTTGATTATCTTTACTATCAAAGTAGTTGTTTTCAATTATTTGGTTAGATTTTTAGTTATCATTGTCGTTGACAATACTGTTAAGATAGTGACAGTTTTGTTTTAATTTTTATTATTATATTATGTTATAAACATTTTTATAAAATTATTTTTATTATTTATTATTTTTTAAATTTTATTTATTTAAAAAAATAAAAATACTTTATTAACTATTATCATTTAATGATTAATCATTAATTTTAATCAATAAATAGGTGTTTAATTTAAAAAAAATTGGTGAATTAAACTTTGTTTTAAACAAATTTTGTGCGGGATTAAGTCTTTTGGCCTATTAGCATTGTTTTATCAAAATCCGAATGAAGAATAGTCATAATCACTGGCCAAATTTAATTATATAATTACTTCTCTTACATTCCTTATATAAGACTTATAATATCATATATCAAATTGTGATTTAAATTAAAATTATTAAAATTCTATTATAATATTATTGTTTTCGTTTTTGGGTAATTAAATGATAAAGATTTTGATTATACATCCATGTACCGGGGATAGGGTTAGATACGAAGCAAACCGAATGCAAACATGGGTATGTTCGGGTTTGCTTCATTGGCTGGGTGGGCTTCATTCTTATTCAGTTCATGTTCGGCGAACAAGTGCAGTGAAGAATCACGATTCGTGTTCAGAGAACGAGAAGGGCTAATGTTCGTTTGTCAGACTTGTCACTGTAGATCATTTTCAAAAGAATCAGAGGGACAGTCGCAAGTGAAACACACAAGTCGCAGGCGAAACACAAGAGATCAGAAGAAGAAACCCTATATTAATCGCAGTCGAGACCAGCAACAGATTTCAACCCAATCGTAGGCGAAACACAAGAGATCAGAAGAAGAAACCCTATATCAATTGCAGTCGAGACCAGCAACAGATTTCAACCCAACAATCAAGAGATCAGAAGAAAAAATCCTAACCTTAATAATGCGTATCGTCCACTGAACGAATAGTTTGGTTTTCACCGAACTATTCGTTGCTTCAGTTCATATTCGTTTTGTCGAATTTTCAATACGAATGTTTGTCCTTGCGTTTGATTCGTCTGACGATGGTATCATTTCGTTGTCGAATGAAATGAGCTCAAAAACGAGTCTGAATATGTTCGTTTCGAATCCAACCCTAACCGGGGAAGGTAGAAGTCATTTTTAATAATAAGAGAGCTTTTGGTAATATCATAAGACTCTGAAGGGATTTGCTAATTTGAGCCAATTATCCTATTTAATTAATATATTAAGAAGATCATCACCTTTATCATATTTTTGCGTAATCTAACCTAACGTGAAGTACATAAAACTGAAGAAAGATTAATTTAGTTTTGTTGCTGCCTCGGATTCATTCCTATCTCTATTTATTTATACAGTAACAAACCTTTCTATATTCCACAAACAAAATAAAATAAATTTCAGAATGTACTGTGTCCCAAGGCACATAAAAAAAAAAAAAAAAAGATTTCACACTAAACAAGAAAAACCCTGCTGGATTTGTGGAAAAATGGACCATTTGTTCCTTTCAAATCATGAGGAAGACAATTACATATTGGATTCCCAGAGCAGGATATTGACTGAGTGTTAGTTTGAATATAAAAATAGTAGTCCGGATAGCTAGATTCGATAGTAGCCCTTCGCCAATTAATTAGAAAAATATTGAAAGCATATTTATTTGCATTCACATGACAGCCTATAAAAGGTTTAATCACATGGTATATCTCAGTAAATGTGCCCCAATGTTCTACGAATAAAGTAAAGAAATATCATAAAAAACATTCGTCCGTTTTGTATTGGTTACATTGGTCGGTGTCGAAGCCAAGTTGGTTGTTCCTTTCATGAATTTTCGGGACTTCATTGGGAAAGTCCAGGTGCTGGCCCTGCAGCATCACCACCTACTAAATAACCCTTTTTAGGAAACAAATGTCAGGGATTCTCTTACGGGGAATGAGTATAATATGTATTTTTACTTCTATTTTTTATTATTACTTTAGGGAATTAGAATTCTTTTAATTTTCTTATTTACTAGATTTCTTAATTTCTTGACTTTATGTTATAGTTTTTTTAATTTTTTCTATTGTTTTCTTTATATTAATTTGCATGTAAAAAGAATCTAACTATAAATAGGACAATTTTTTCTATTAACTTTAGTTTTTATTGTGATAGTTACAAGTATAAATGGTCTGTTGATTATGTTCTTCTTCAAATTATTGTTAGATTTGAGAGTTTAATTTCAAGAGAGCTATGTGATGATTTTTTTTATTTTGTATTTTTGTTTAGTCAAATAAAATACTATTTTGTCAAATCGATGACACCACACCAACATGATAACAACCATACTATTGATTACAAGCAAAGGACGAGGCCATAGTTATAGAAGTTGTTGAGGAGGCTATTCAAGATCTGTTGTAGCTGATTACATAAAGGTTGGAAGCATTAGATATTGGTGGCATGAGGACTCTAGATTAAGAACATAGAAAGAAAAATGAGACCCAAATTTATGATTTGACAGCTTTAATAAGAAATATTGAAAGTAATCAAATGATTGCTTTAAAAGAATTTTCAAATGAAGAGTAGAGGAGAGAGGAAAATTCTTGAAGATGACAACCACAAAACAAACCACAAAAATTCTAAACAAGCCCAAACATAAAACAATAATATCACCACAAATAATTATAGTTGTTCACCTTTAACAAACCAATCACAACAATCTAACCTTATGCATGTCCTTTGGCAGATAAGTTTTTACATTGTATGTTGCCCAAACATCATTCTAACAAATACTCTAAGATAAATAAACAAAATCTACCAATTATGTTGCAGCTGAGATTGAAAGAAATTGAGAAAGTTGAGAGGAGAAAAAGGAATTAGGAAAGTGGTGCTATTGTTTCATTTTTTGCAAATAATACAAATGTTGCTTTACATACAAAACGAAAAGACAATTTTGTCAAAACAAAATGTTAATAGAAATAGAACACTAACATTTTCCTGACTTTACTAATCTCTTAAAAGTTCTATTATTCCTCCATCCATTTATTACAACAAGAACAACATTAACATGTGACCATATACTTTCAACCTTAAACTAACAATACTGTATTAGTAGACAACATCAACAACCAACAAAGCTTTTCAACTACCGAAAAAAAAGCCAATAACATTATGAATTGCGAGTCACCAGCATCAACAACTATCAACAAAATTCTCCATTACTTTACAACTCTAATGGAATCACCAGCCAATAACATTCTCAACTACAAATAATTGGCATAAAAAACTAACAACATAATTTTTCATTACTTACATCATTATTTAAAAAAATCGTTGTTCAACTTCAACACAACAACATAAAAAAAAAACAACAACATTATCTTCAGCATTATATTAACATAATTATAATATTTACATCATCTGCATTAGCAGGCATTTCCTTAGTTACAAATCAACACCAATGCAACAACATTGGATCAATATATTCCAACAGCAAATAATACTCTAATATTTACATCAAGTTAGTACCAATGAAGTTTCATAGCCATGGAAACTGACTTAGGAAATCATTTTTCTATAGTTTCAATAATATAAATAGGCTTTCTTCTTTGATTGTATTCCATACTAAACATTTGTAATTTGTGAGTAAATTGAAGGAGTAATCAAACTTCTCATGCTCCATTTGAATTAATAGAAATTTCTATTTCTATGTATTAGCTAGTCTAAATTTTTATTTTATTTTCCTAACAATGGTATTAGCGCCCAATTCAGGATAGTGAGGGGTTACTTGTGTAATTATATGCATATCTAGGAAAGTTCTATAAAAAAAATACTTTAAGTCCAAGGAGATTTTTTTTTAAGGAGCATTTGTCCTCACTAGTCTTTTTTAAGAATTTTCCTAGTGCATATTAGTTACACCAATAGTTGCTACTATTTTAAGTTTGGTCACTCTTGAGTGTAAATTATGAGTCTATCAATATGGCTAATATAGGTCTTTCATTTGTCCCAGTCCCAATGCCAAAATTCATGGGTGAAATTTTGACTATTGGTACATTAAGATGAGAAAATTTTTCAATCCCAAAATTATGGGATATGGTCCAATTTGGTTCAACAATTCAAAACAGACATTTAACTCTTCCGAAGTTAAACAAAAAGTGCTAGAGGACAAACGCAAAAGGATTCAAGGGTTGTATTCACTTTTCAATAGGTGATATCAAAAGATATATTTCCTAAAATTAGTGGGGCTTCCAATTCTGAAAAATTTTAGGATATCTGTTGAAGGAGTTCATGGTAGTGAAAAGGTACATTATTCTAAATTACAAACTCTTAAAAATATTTTAAAAATATTTGAATGAATGAGTTTGAGATTGCAAATATGTAATTCTTTAGATTGAAGGAATTAGTAAATTAGTTAAGAGTCTATAAAGAAAAGAAAATATTATATAAAAAATGTTGATTTGTGTCACTGAAAAGTATGATTCTATAGTGATTGTAACTAAATAATCAAAAGATATATCTAAATTATCAATGACAAATTCTCAAGTCTTTTAAAGGCTTATGAAAAAAAGATAAGTCATAGAAATAAGGGTCCATTAGAGAGTACTTTTCAATCTAAGTTTAATATAAGCTCTTGAAAGTCAAAACTCAGGTGGAAGAAAAAACCAAAAACTCTTTAAGATCAAAGAGTTCTAAAAGTACAATAATTGAAAATATCCATCTTACGACATATGTAAAAGAATAAGGCATTTGAAGAAAGATTGTTGGTTTCGTGGAAAGTCAAAGTGTCTAAATAGCTAGAAATTTGGGCATGAATAAGAAGATTATTACTTCAAAGCAAAATATCAAGCTAATTACATTGAAAATAAAGAAGCAGATGAAGTGTTTTTCTATGTTGGTCAACCAATTTTTGAAGTGAATAAAGATAAATGGTTCATTGATAGTAGTTGCATCAATTACATGATCGGTGATAACACTTTTCTTTATGACATTGATACCTCAATCAAACCACAAGTCAAGCTGGAAATTTGAGCACTAGTGAAAGCCAAAGTGAAAGGCATGACTATAATGGAAACAAAAAAATGTACAAGATTTATTCAAAATGTCCTATTAGTTTCTAACTTAAACCAACTTAGCATGGGCCCTATGATCCAAAATAGCTCATGCCTCCAATCCGAAGGAGATACATGCACCAATTATGACAAAAATAATAAAAATATGATGATTGTAAGTGTAAAGATAGATCAACAAAATTTTTCTAGCTATCTAATGGAGACATGCAAGAAGAGTACTTATGAAGGCACAACATAATGACTCATGGCTGTGACATTGACAATTTGGTCATTTTCATTTCCATGAATTAAAATCAATCAAGATGTGTTGTTTAATGAAAATGTTGCATGGAGTTGGGATGATTAAAAGGTTGGCAAAAGAAATATCACTGTCTTAATCAATAGCTTCAACTAGTGAACAAGAAGTAAAAGAAACAAAATCTAAACTAGAATCTTCAACTAGCATTCCCACAGCTCACTATGAAAAATCTTCAATTGAGACATCGTCACAAAAAGTTAGATCTCTTGTTAACATATATGAGTTTTGTAACTTCCTAATAATGGAACCAGAAGATTTCAAGATAGCCTTAAAGCAGGAAGTATGAGTGATGGCTATGCAAGTAGAAATAAAGAAGAAAGAGAAAAGTAATATTTTGGAGCTCGTGGGTCATCCTAAAAATAAAGAGATCATTAAAGTAAAATGGGTCTACAAGACAAAGTTATTTTGGTATAATGAAAAACTTAGGTTAAAATATTTAACTTATCTTTACATGAATTGATTATGACAAAATAGAACAAAATGTTTTTATTTTTATAGTTTTGGCCAAACACACGACCATGTGTGTCTTAAAAACAAAACCTTGTTTCTTATATAAAGAAATACACAAGTTGTTTAGTCATGTAAATATTTGTGCGACAAGATGCAAGAACACATAATTGTACAACTTTCAAACACTTGATTCAAGCACATGATCATATGTCATAAAAAAGAAGACATACTACCAAGGTTTTCGTGTAAGTTTAATTGTACAAAAGTCAAAAAGTTATCATTGGACACATGCCTATGTAGAGATCATACACTATTGAATAATTGAAGATATGAAGACACATGACTGTGCGTGTGAAGTATATGCCCATGCTGGGTTGATGCGATATGCAGAAGTCAATCATTTACATCTATCCAAAATTTCCCTAATGGCTCTTAAATTTGTCCTAATGACTCTTTCATCATAAAACCTATAAATTGAGACAAACTTGAAGGAAAAGAGGTGAGAGAATCATGCTTTAGAACTATGTTTTTCTTATTCTCTTCTTTTCCATTCTTTTTTTCTCTAAAACTTTAATTATATACATTTGAGAGAAATCTTATGAGATAAAATCGTTTGTATCAGCTTTTTATAGACATTCTTATCTTGTTAATCTTATTACAAATTGTTAGAGCGAAATTCCCAGATAAAACTCATGGACGGGCGAAATCTCTTATATCAAAATTATTGTAAAAGACAAATTTTTTTGTACCAAAATACTTGTATCTTCAAGGATTAAAAATAGTGAAAACAAATCTTCAAGTGAAGTTGCTTGAAATAGTGGATGTAGGAGATTTATGGAGAGGCTTTGAACTACTCTAAAATTACTAAGCAAAATGTTTTCTTCCCTTACTTTTTTATGTTTGCTTTATATTTATGTTGATATATCTGGTTGAGTTAAATTGCTTGGTTGTTTATTATTTGCATATAACCTTGGTTTTTGGTTGAATTTTTTTTTTTAGAATTAGAAATTTTTTTTTATAATTCTATTCACCCCTCTGTAGGAATATTTTGGCCATCAGCTTGCTTATTTGGGGTTTAATAAAAATATAGAGCCATAAAGCAAGACTAGCTATAAAAGGGCATATGCAACAATTTGGAGTCAACTATAATGAGAAGTTCACTCCTGTTGCATGATTAAATATTGTTAAAACTCTTATTGCACTTATTGCATGAAAGAAATAAAAGATTTATCAGTTTAATTTGAAGTCAACTTTTCAAAATTAATACCTTGAAGGAGAAATCTATGCGAAGCAGTCTTAAGGGTTCATGGTTTTAGGAAAAGCAGATAAAACACTTAAACAGAAGAAAACATTTTATTGCTTGAAGAAAACTCTAGGAGCTTGGTATAGTGGGGTTCATGAATACTTTACTAATTAAGGATTTAGGAGAAGTAAAAGTGAACCGACTATCTATATTAAGTCTTATGATGACAACTTCTCATTGTCTTTCTTTATATATATGATGTTATATACACAGACAACAACGTGAATATAGTGAAAGAGTTTAAAGAAGATATAATGAGAAAGTTCGAAATGAAAAATTCAACTTAATGCATTATGTTTTAAGTGTTGAAATAATCGAAGAGTATGGAAAGTTAATCTCACAAAAGAAATATATTAACTTTATTTAGGAGATTCAAGATCAACGAGTGCAAACTAGTAGCAACTCTATTGGTAATTAATGAAAAATCCTAAAAGAAGATAATTTTGAGAAAGCATATGCTTTCCAATATAAAAGTCTCATTGGTTGCCTACTCTACTTGACTACCACACGATCGAATATTATGTAAGCTACACAATTGTCAAGGTTTATGCAGAGTCCCACTTGAATTCACTACAAGAGCAATAAAAAAAACTTTTACGATACTTGTATGGTACGAAAGACTATGCTATTTGGTTAAATCCAATGGATAATCCTAAACTAATTGGCTACTTTGATATTGATTGAGCAAAATCAACATATGACCTAAAGAGTACTTATGGTTGTGCATTTACTTTATGCTTAAGAAAATTCTCGTGGGAATAGTCTAAAATTTTAGATCTATTTTCCTAACATGCATATTAGTATTGTTGAGAAGAACATATTGGCAATTTTGTGCATAAAATGTAGACTGGTGTGTTAATTGAAGATCAATATTTGTTTGGGGCACCTAAGATCAGCAATTTGGGAAAGAAGTGCAGATTGGTGTCTTAATTGTATATCATTAATTTTTTTTTTTTTTGGTGATGTTTGAGATTGAAGTGTAGACAGGTAGTGCAGATTAGTGCCTTGCTTGCCAATTGGTAGCTTAATTGCAGTGTAGTTTGGTGGCTTAAATAAAGTACAAACTGGCGAATTATCTACAAATTGGTTATGAACAAAAGTGTGGATCGGTTGTGAATAAACAGTTGTTAAGTAAAGTTGGATGGAAGTAGATGGTCATATGTGGTTTGTTTTAAGGGAAGATGTTGAGATAATAATCCATGGTAGTAGAAATTTTCCCTCCTTGAAGAGGTGGTTGGTTTTAAGGGGAAATGTTGACGTATTGCCCATGGTGGTAGATAGGTTATGTCAAGATTTGCTTATTTCGTTTATGTATCAAATGATTCTGTTAGTTATATAAGAAGACACATTGTACAACTCATTGTATTAACTGAAGCACATTTATTTCTCTATCCTGTTTCCAATTCTCCAAATTTTCTTTGATTATTCAGTTTTCAAGCCCTAGTTATAGAACTCTATATCCCTTTCCATCACTTAGCAGCTTCTAATAACAGCCACATGTTTTTCTTGAAAAGGAACTATTAGATCATGCAATATACATACATACATACATACACACACACACACATAGATGTATGTACATGTGTGTGTGTTTGTGTGTGCGCGCATATATATATATATATATATATGTATGTATATGTATATGTATGTATGGATGCATATATGCATGCATATGTATGCATGTATTTATGGATGGATGGAATTTATTTAAGCTTGCGCAGCTTCCTATATAAAACAAGAGAAACGAATGAATTAAAAACAGAAGGAAAAAAATATATAGAGCATACAATAACGTATATTTTTTTATTTAATTTGGAAATGGGGTTTTAGGAAGCGATTGGATTATTACAGAATAGCAGCCCTAGTATACTGGAACAACATATATAGAGGAAGCTCCCACTTGTTTCAGCATTGATTCTTGTTTAAGCCGGTCTTGAAACCTGTAACGAAGATTTTACTTTCTTTGTAAGCTTTTTTGTTAGATTCCATGAAGCACCCGAACCACCAAAATGAATAAACAAATAAATAAAGAAAAGCAAAATGGATTTCAGATAGACAAACTCCCATATCTCTCTTGAATAATTAAATTGAGGTATTAAGGACCACTTACAACTTTTTAAAACAGAATTTAGACGCCCTAATTAATGGAATCTTGAACTGATTAATTAAAGTACAGAAAAAGATCTCAACATTTTTTAATACTTTAATTATAACATAGAAGTATGAATGTCTAGATGGAAAGATTTCATGGAATTCCAAAAATTCCCTCTTATACCCAGATAAAGCTAAATATAAGTGCAGTTCTGAACTGTTTAATAACCTGTTTGTATCTGAATTTGATCTCATAAGAAGCAATTCGTGAAAAAGGGAAAAATTATTTCAATTTATCATAATTACTAGTGAAACAATCTCATCTCAACAAGAACAAAGACCAAATCTAAAATTGAAAAAAAAAAAAAAATCAAAGAAGAATGAGAAGTAGACTCAAAAAATACGCGTTTTGAATCATCGGAGAATATCAATCCAATTGAATCTTATTTTCTAAGAAATGGTTACCAGGAAATAGCTTTCACCATGCTGCAAATTCTGAACTAAGAACCCAAATTCATTAGTTGGAACTGACACCCCGGAGGAATGGACCAAAATTACATCTTGGCCAAACACTGCTTTCATGTCAAGTGGCCCCCTTGGAACTTCTGTTGGCACACCATTGATAAAAACTGTGATAAATCCTGTTTACACACTCGGGAAAAAAGAAAAGGTTTATTATGAATTACAGGAAATTTAGTACTTCAATTAACTTTATTCCCACCTTTTACTTCAGTGACTTTGTGAAAAGAACAGGAAGAGTGTTTATATGTTATTAATTAAATTTTAAAAAACTTTTCAATCTCAAACCAAGTAGAAAGAGAACGAAAATATTAGAAATCTATTGAAGTAACACATCCATGCATTTAAATAATTACCAGATTGATGTTGCAAATTGGAAGTTTCTGAAGGGTATAATATTGAAGTTACACCGGAGTTCTGATCAATTTCTTGAAAACCCATTTGACCAGAAACTGAAAAAAGATTCTCGGCACCATCGTAATCCATAACTCCACAAGAAGCAGAAGAAGAACCAACTAGAAAATTAGACGGAGTTGAAGCATAAGCTGGAGAAGTTGCGTAGCCCATAGCACTAGCTGCATAGCTATTTTCATATTGAATTGCACCACTCGATTGAGGTTGATTTCTTTGTTTCCCAACATTAAGGTTCGCCTGTAACTGGCGTTGTCGGCGGCGAGATCTTGATCGTCTATTTTGGAACCAATAGAAGACGTTTGCATCACCAACAGAACCAAAATTTTCAAGCAACTTTCGAATCCTCACAGTTTCATCTTTTGGAGGGTTTACCATTCCACTGTTGAAGATGGACTCGAGTATGAGGATTTGTTCAGGCTTGGGAGTCCACCTAGACCTCACTGGTTCGCTTCTCCCTGAGCCGTGACTTAGACTGTTAGTATCTTGGCCTTGATCTTCCATTACTGTTGTTGTAATGTTGAAGAAAAATAAAAAGGAAAAAGAAAAAGAAAAAAGGAAATATTCTTGAAGCTGAAACCTAGGCTTAAAATATTGGAGAAAGTTAAGCACATGAACCTACAGTGAAGTGCAATAGTCTTCAGAGGTGAAGCTATATGAAGGCTTTCAAGGGATGTTAGCTTGTGAAGTTACTAAATCATCCCTATCTTGCTAATGTGAAAATTAATTATGGTTGTTGGCTAGCTTATCGTCATTTAGCTACAATCATCACCTCTGTTTTTTCCTTGTTGAAATGACAATCGTATCTTATTTCTGAAATTCTAAGTACTGAATTTTTATTTTTTTATCTCATTTACAAAGATAAATGTCTAAACATGTGTATATATAATGCTTTTATAGATACTGGCGTAAATTATCTTGGAACCTCTTTTTAATTTTCCGTTAAAAATGAAAAATACCTGAGAAGATCTAAAATTTAATTATCAGAATACCTTTTAACCATTATGTATAAACTTCTTTCTAATTACAATTATTAAAAATATTTAAAATAAATTTCATCTATATATACAAGATACTTTAGAGTGAAAATGAGAAACTTATCATCCCTCTATGTGGTTTTTAATGAAACTAGATTATCCAAATTCTCCCCACAAAACGGATCTCGGTTAATATGCAATTAATAAATCTAAATTTCATTGATGGCTAATGGAAGTCTGCATGGTCAAAATGGTAAAAAGAGGAGCGTGAAAGGTAGACAAGGAAACTACGGCCTAGGGTTGGAAGTGCATGTGAAGGAATGCATGGAAAGCTGGGTCGCTGAAAGGAAGGGGCAATATTTTAATATGTATGTCATGAATTAAATAAAGAGGAAGATACAAAGAAATTGTCAAGAAACCGTGCAATATTTAAATAGCAGTGACGTTAAGCAAACATGGCTGCCGCTGCCATCCTCTCTGTAACATTTTATCTTAAACGAGAGGAGAGAAAGGGGTCATAACGGTTGGCTTAAATTTCGAATACTTTTCTTTCTCTGTCTTTCTTTTTCTCTACATGTATTTATGTAAAATATAATATTATTTTTAGTCTTATGAACAAGACAGCAACCGACTGCGTGTCCTTGGACGCGGTTTTATTCATTGTTTGCCCACTTTTACCTCGTTTCTAAGAACCTAATGCCTCTTGTAATATGCTTGTATCATGGTACTATACTCCTTAATTTCTTCTCTTCCAAATATATTATTCTGTAGTTTATCCGATCGGTGCTAAGATATCATTCTGTAATACAAGAACTCAGTATATTAATACCTCCTATTGATGCTAATAAAGGCTTTTATTGTATATAAATATAAGGAAAAATATAACGATCCATGTTGAATTAAAACCCAGTATATATAAATCACGTAAATAACTAGTGGAAATTGGACTGATGATCAATTTAGACTTGATAGGGAATATTCTTTGTAATTAAGATTTTTTAAAGTTTTCATCCTACCTAAAAGCTTAAGTTAGCCGGTAAGTTATGACTCAACATTATATGAGTTCAATAGTTAGGCCCCTCCCATGGAACTCAGAATTTTTTTTCATTTTTTTATTTATCCATATGAATATGCTAATGCAAACCTTAACCCTTCGACTGTGTTCTATGTTGTTATCCTATTTAAAAGTAAGTAAGAGCTCAACATTATATTAGTCCAATAAAATAGCTTTAAAATACAAACAATAAAGTTTGGTTACAACCTTGCAGAGTTTTCATGTAGTCTTGAAAATCTTTGCTATGAAACAAAGGTAGAGAAACATTAAGAACATATGTCTGTTTTAGAGTTATCAAATATATTTTATTTATGATAAAGATCTGGAAATGGTTGGTTTTGTTCTCCGATATGTGATATCTAAATTATTTATGATATTTGCACTTGATTTTAAAGTTTGGTGGTTGGACCTAGAAAGTTGCCATTCATCTGAAGACCTAAGTTATTAAAACTATAATTCAACATGATATCAAAGTCAAAAGTTTACATTCCTAATTGGCATAAATTACACTTTTTCTATTCAAAATCAATCCCTATTAAAAAAAAAAAAAACTAACAACATAGGGGCAAAACAGTAATAATTTTATCATATATTAATTTTGAAAAAAAAAAAGTTTTTCACCTATCATATCCAAATGTTTTGTGCATGATAAATTAACTTTCAAAAAATTTAAAATTCCACAAATTAATCCCTAAAATCTTTTCAAATCCCTAAATATTTTGAAATTGCAATATACTCCAATAATTGTAATATTCCATTTAAATTATAATTTAATGCATTCCAAGTAATTCTTTGGGAGTATAACTATCATTTTCAAAACTATCTTTAAACTTTTTAAAATTTTTAATAACCACTAAATCTTTTAAAATGACTCCTAATATTTTTAAAAATTATAGTTAACTCTCTATTATATGATTATATGATAACTAAGACACTCTTATCTATTGGAAGATAGTAAAGAGTAACGGTGATAGAAAAATGAAATAAATGGTTTTTTTTTATATAATTTGGATATTTAAAAGATTACTTTTAAATTTTGTTAATGAAATTATATGATAATTTTGAAAAATGAAATAATAAGGGTAAAATAATAATTTTACTTTTAATATTGTTATTTTATCAACAGAGTTTGATTTACCATGAGAAAGTGTTGTTAATGCTTGATTTGGGGCGAAAGGTGTTGCCAACTGTACTGGGGGGTGAAAATGGGTTTTAAGGTTAAACCTTGGATGGAAAATTGTAATTCACTCGATGATAAATAATCAACTTCCATGTGAAAAGAGTTATCCATATAAATATTAACGAGGAATTACAATTTAGCATAGTATCTACCGATGAGTTACACTCCCAAATGGAGGCAATGGACACAAAATGGAACATATGGAAACTCTTCTAACTCGTTAGTTGTCCATACAAATGGACACATACCTGACCCAGTACCAGATCCAAATTAGCTTCTTCAGAATCTCATTCTAGAACCAACTCGTCATCACCAGACTTTTTAGTATATCACTATTCATCAAATTTTCCTAAGCGGGTGTTCCTTCAGTCTCTTTTTACATCTCCAATGAAAGCCGACTGTTTCACAACGCCAGCTGTATGCTACTGCAGGTTGTCGTTGCTCAAGCAGACTCAAATGATGTTTGGCGACACTTTAGAACAAAGAAGTGGAGTATATGAAATTTGAAACTCTGATTGGACTTAATTTTCTAGTAGTTTCTCGGCTTTGTGTGAACCTAGTTTAATACTTTTGTTTATTTGATTGGACTTGGTACAATACTTTTAGACATGTTCATTTTTCAGTAGTTTCTGTTGAATTATTGATGTTTTGAATAATGTGTTTCAACATGGCTATGATTCATATGATTCATATCCTTGATATGTGGTTGCTTTGATTCTTTGTTCATAATTTTGCAAAAGGGAGACTTTATAAGTGTTTGGAAAATTATGATCTTTTGTGTTTACAACGCGTTTTAATGTGCAAAAACATGGTATAGCGTGCACGTTATTAATTTTTATTTGAACACTTTAAGGTTGGTTTTTCTTTTTGTTCAAATGAAAACTATTTGTTTTACTTTAGAAATTTATTTTTAGTTGTCTATATGCTCTATTTAAATATGCTCCAAGTTTATAGTTCCGATTTATGCAAACTAGGCATTTAAGCTCACTTCTTTTAGTTGAGCAAGTCGGCCAAATTATTCTTTCCATTTGGTTCTGAAATTCTTGCGTTTTTAGCTCAATTGGTTTGTTATTTTGTAGTTTGTATTGCTCTATTTTCTGCTCTTTCTCTCTATAAGTTTGCTTGTTCATTAAATCATGGGGTATGATATTTTAGTTGGTACTTGAAAGAAGTTCAAGACTAACAGTGAAGCGATTTCGACTAACGACTCAAGAGGAATTTGAACAAACTGAAATGGAACCTAAAACCCTGATAAAGGTTTTAATAATTTTTAAAAATCACACTAATACCATCTATTCTAATTATAATCTTCAAATATATTGTGTTTATCTTTATTAATCTTCATAAACTTATATATAAATTGTTATCGCATTATTCAGTTCAACAATTTTATTAAACTAAAATTAATATTATCTCACGTATAAAAAAATTAACATGAGATATATACTTTTGGATTTGCCAATCTTCATTGCAATTAATTCATTAGATCAAATGCATTATCATAATATGAAAAATAAATTAAATGATCCAGTGGGTTTTCATTTTTATTTGAAAATGAATTATTCATATTATACTAAAAAAATCCATAAGGAACCTCACAGTTTGATGATTGATAATAGGGTAAAGCGCTCACATACACGCACATGTTAAAAGTCGAGCAAATCAAAGCGAAAACCCTCAACACATGTGCCCTAAAGGCAGAACCAGATGTTGGTCGGTGTCTACTAGAAGAAGTCTCAAAACTCCTCAACAAATATTATTTCTTAATTCATGAAAGGGACTTTAATCATATAATAATATTAACTCTGCTGCAGCCTTGAAGTTACTTTTGTCTAAGGCTTCTGCATGTGGAGTATGGTAGGTTGCCCCTTCTGTGTCTTTACAAGGTTTTCTAGGGTTTTGGACTTTAGCCACAAATGGAAATCTGCCCACTCAGTTACAGTGCAACGAATCTCCCCAGCTTTTTCTGATTTATTTTACTGTTCTTATTGTACTACTCCCACCGTCATTTCGTTAATTTTCTACTCAGAATATTCATTGATTTGATGCAACTGAAGCACCGCTTCTGCTCACAAAATACTTTACTCTGTGCTTGCTATAATGCTGAGTTTCGTCATGTCACGTCTTCATGTTTGTTTTCTTCCCTCTAATTAACTTGGGTAATTATCGCAGCTGTGAAATTATAATTAGCCTTTTTAGAGTAATATTTACAGGTCCATTAGGTTATAAAAGTACAAATGTTAATCACGTTAAAACTTGTAGAAATATTGTAGAATAATGAAAATGGAGAAGTGATTATTGTATATACATTTTTTGTTATCAAATGTTATCTTACCATTTATTCGGAGGCTCTTTAGGCTATTTGATAATCTGTCATAAATCAGCACCCAATGCTTTTGTGTCTAAATATATATTCAAACTTTTAATTTCTTCTTCAAATTTTCTGGAATTAGGGTCCCTCCCTCCGCCCTCAACCGAGAGTGGCCGCCGCCAGTGGACCTTTGATTAAATTTAATACCTCTCCGACCTCTTGTATTTTTAACAAAAATACAAGAATCTGGCTTCGTGATATTTACCTTTATAATCTCGGCTCTTCACTTTATATGAATATCATTCGTCATTATTCAAAGTGGCTATGATTAAATTAGCATGTTTCTTGACATTCATTCCACGAATACTGCTGATGCTTTTATATAATTATGTCTCTGCTAATTTTATTAACGTAGCGTCATCTTCCTTTTAGGCTAGAAAATTCCAACTACAGTTTTTAAAGTTCAAGCAGAAATTCCCTAGCCATTATTATGTTTAATCTTTAGTAATAGGAACCGCTACCCTACTTTAATATTGTTTCAAAAATGTCGCATTGCTTGCTAGCTAACTAGTTTTTGTTGCTTGTCAGCAATTTGGATTCACATTTCTTGTAAATGCTGAGAAACATAAGCGAAACGCACAATACTGCTTATATTATCATTATCAATATAAGTTTCATAATTTGAACCATGATTAGAGCTTAGAGAGAGGCATGGAGACGTTAAAAACGATCAGATTTTTAATAGAAACTAGTTGGGGTTTACAGAACTTTATATTTCATCGATTTAGATCAGTAAGTGCTTGAAGTTTCAAGAACATGATTATGTAACTTCATTGCTATAGTGATGAAATTAAATTATTAAGATTTTTCATGCAGCAGCAGCACAATTCTACTACGTAAGTAGATTAATGATTTAACCCCCCGGCTGGGCCTCTCAAAACGGCTGTACCAATCAATTACTTTATGCTGAATTGGAGGAAAAGAAAAATGACTGAAAGAGAGTACAAAGAATATGAGATAAGGCTTAGGTGTCCCCGCAAATTGTGTTATCTTTTCTGTTCTTGTAGAACAAAACACAAACCCTTACCCTTAGGTTAGGTATTGGGCGGTTTTCATCATTTATGCGGCGTCATTATCTCAGACTATTAATGAGTGTGCATATTATTTCATGGCTGCTCATTCCAATCTATAAGAAGTTTAGGTTTGGACTGATGGCAAAAAAAGAGAAGAATCAAAATGAAATATTCGTGAAATTTTCTGCCAAAATATCTGATGAAGGGATGACGGAATATGTTAACAGGAAACCAAAGAGATAACAAAACAAAATCTATTACATCAAAGTTAAAAGTCCCATTAACATCCACAATTAAACAAAACTACATCAGAAGTCCGAGGTTTGTTACACTTTTATCTCAATATCCACCCTTAAACTTGACTCCACTTGATTGTTATTTATGCTCTCTGAGCTTCTTAATCTACTGCCTATTTCATCTCAGCATCCACTCTCAAGTCAGGTTATCTTTTATTGTCGGACATGTTTCCTGCACTATATAAATTAGCATCAGCAAGCTTAATAAAAAACATTGCTTTATAAGCAAATCTTCAGAGAGGCAGAAATTGAATAGATCAAAGTATCAACATATCATCAGACATTAACTTCTTTAATTACCAGCATATAAGTAATCAGTAACTGAGGAAATGACACCAGTAAGAAACTCAGCAAATCAACAATAGCAAATCAAAAACATAAGAAACCTCATCATCAACAAATGTCTCTGCCAGTAAACCGAGCAAATGCTTCTTCACCAAGTCAACAACACACAAACTAAAATAATAGATAGTAAACCATTAAAAACTTCTTTACCATCACCACCTTCTTTATCACCAAACCAGACAGTAATCCTGAACCCCATTAGACAGCAAACCATTAGCAACTCTTTATCATCAATATCTTCAATCACCAAACCGAGTAAAGGAAAACTATAAGGCAATACCATAATCAACAACAACAAAATAAACCAGGTTTGTCATAGATAACAGATTTCTTTTTGACAATCAACATCAAATGATAACCTGCTACAACAAAGAAAATATTTGCCAGCCAACATCATTAGTATCCAACAACTATTTACTATCAGTCAGCAACTTCCTCATCATCAATAAGCATAATTATCGATAACAATAACTTTTCTTTTCTATCTGTAGTAATTTATTGAGAATTAGAAATATAATTATTTGAAGAAGTCGAAAATACTGTTAACTAAATGTGTTTTTCGTTTTTTTTTTTTTTTTGGTAAATTAGAATATATAACCAAAAGTAGAAATAGACCAAAAGAAAATGAGGCCAGGCGAACAAACTAGGCTCGTCTTGTAGAAATTTCTAAACCTTATCGATACAGGGGACAAAAAAGCAAAGCCAATATGCAAGGATCACTTATTCAAAATCCTACAAGAACTAAATAAAAACCACACAATAAAGACACTAAAAGCTGGAGTCTACAGAAAGATACTAATGCCTTAGAAAACTGTACAACAAAACTAACCTAAGAGAAACATGCACCATAAACAACATCGCAACAAAAAAACAAAATAAGATGCACCAAACATGCAAAGCAGAACCATCCATCTAGCACATAGTAGCTAGACCTGCAACACACAAACTTAAAGAGAGTATATTGCCTCTTGTGTTCTCTTTTTTGGGCTTGTGAAATAGTCTCCAAAACCAGCAATCTAATATGAGAAGTCATGCATAAAGCCAAAGAACCATCATAGGAAGAGCAGTCAACAACAAAAGCAAAAACAACAACAAAACACATGTAGCAGTCAGTAATAAAAGCAAAAACAACAACAAAACACGTGTAGCATTCAGCAACAAAAACAAAAACTACAACAAAACACATGTAGCAACCAATAGCAAAAACAACCTCATCTAATAACAACAATACCCAGCAATAGCAATATTAAGCAACAAAAAACAATAGGTTACTATCTTTAGAAAAAACATGCAATGCATGACACAAACCCAACAACATGTACAATCAGCACCTAGCAACAAAAAAACAATAGCAAAACACTGTCTCTAGAAAACATAGTTAGTGTAAAAAACCTATCCAGTAACAACAAAAACCAGAGGCATCACAAAAGTCATAGCTAGAATACTTGCAACCTCCACACTAGGTTAAATTATCAAAACAACAACACCCTACACCCAAGAATGACAACAAGCATCCACCCCTAGCAAAAAAAGCCTAAACAACAACAGACCTAGCGACCAGAAAGGAAAACATGCCACTGCCTTTGACATGAACAAGCAACACATAGAACCAACCTAGCTCCAGGTAGGAAATAGTACAATCTCTTTACCAATTAAGCTTTAAAGAAAAGAAATTGATTCCTAGAGATTGTAATGCGCCATTAGATATGCAAAATGGTAACAAGAATCTCTATAAAATTTTAATAAATTCTATCACATAAGAAAACAGTATAACACAAAATAAAGATAAAAATTAACTAACAGAAGAGCATCACATTTCAAAATAAGAAGACATATCTATTAATAAATAGTAGATTTCTCTTAGCATAGAGAAGCATCACATTTCACATAACTAACGGTAAAAACCTAGAAAAACAAATGCTATAATCATTGCATCTTCTAATAGATTTAAACATAAAACCCTAAAAATGAATAAAATCATAATGTTTAAGTGCTTTCACTTTAACTGAAATTAAAACCCTAAAATGTTGTAGATTTGAATAATAGATAATCTAAAAGTGTATAGAAAGTTGTAAAGAGAAAATTGGTGAGAGACACCTACCTATTACAAGCCATCCTCTGAAAATTGGTGAGAGAGCTCTACTAGTCTTAGAAGTTGGAGCTTGAACTACAAGTGAAACAAAATAAGTGATCTTTATTTTAAAATACTTTGGCGGTTGTTTTCTTCCCAGCTCGGGTAACTTTTTAAAATTACATTATGACCATGAAACTTGCAAGTATTTCATTTTTTCTATAACAACAATTAACAATTTACAAATATGACCCTTAACTATAATGAAAATAAAATACCAAATGACTATTTCCCACCCGAATTTGCGTGACCCAATGGTTTTTTTACTCTTTAACTATATGTATTTAACTACATGTTTATTAAATTTTCACTCCTTAAGTTGGGAAATTTTATTTAAGTGTAGTTAACTATATGTATATTAAATTTATTAATAAAATTTATTAATATATATAAAGTTGAAAAAAAAATATATATTTCTATGTCATTATTTAGGCTAAGTTTGAATTCAATTCGATTTCAAAAACAAGTTGACTTTTCTAATTCAAACTCAATTCAAATATGAGTCAAATTAAATTAAGTCGAATCAATTTTCAAGACTAAGTCAATTCAGTTTAGACTCATTCCTACTAATAATGATGAACTTATGAGTTTTTTAGAAAAATCTATCATTAAAAAGTATATATTTATTTTTTTTTAAAGAGGGTATGAATAATTGGTCACTAAAATCATAAAATTTATATTTATAACGATTGGATATTTATTCTCTCGCTATTTTTTTCTGGCTAAAACTTATTTCTTTTGTAGTGTCATGTGGTTTGGACAAAAGCCTGGGCAACAACAAAGCAATAATGAATCGCATCGTGGCTTACACAAATCTTACAAAGACGTTCTATAAGAAATACACATATCAATGAGCCAAAAAAAAAAAAATAACAGCATTTAGGTTAGCATTTGTAATCAACAATATGCAATACAACAATAATATGAAAGATATCATATCACAATAGTAATGAACTAGAAAGTATGTAAAAAAAAAAAAAGTAACAAAAACAACTAATATACAATTTGATGTGAAGGAAAAAAAAAAAAAAAAAGATTATTTCAAGAACACAATCTTTGTTAAAGAGTAAAATGAAAAAAAAAATCAATAAAAAAGGAGAGTTTGCAGTTAAAAAAAAAAAATCATTATAAAGTAATTTTCAGTGTATATAAAATAGACAATTTGAACAAAAAAGAAATAAAAGGTCATAGAATAAGAAGTTTAGATGCAAGGTTATTCACAATATCAATTTCATAATCCATAAAAATTCAACTAGGTGAAGTTCAACTTATATAATAAAGTTGTGTGAACTTACAGAGCATACTTTAACAAAGTGACAAGTTATTGAGAGAACTTATAGAGCATATCAAACCATGATGATCTTGTGTCAATCATTGTCCTGAGTTGTTTTGTTATGTAGACTAGCTTCAATAATATAGACCTATAATGTGTTTCTAAGAGACTCAAATTTATAAGCAGCTAAGGCTTTTGTTAAAATGTCAGCCTTTTGAAACTTAGTGGAGACATGTTGGATGGTAACATTTTTAGCAATAACTTGGTCTTTAATGTAATAGGCATTAATTTTAATGTGTTTTATGTAGTCATGGAAAATTGGATTTAAAGCAAGTGCATTAGCACTTTAATGGTCACACTAAATGATTGAGGGCTTTTAAAACTCAAGACCAAGCTCAGTAAAAAGGATTTTTGTCCATGCCACTTAAGTGGCAGTGTGAGTAAGTGCCTTGTATTTTGCCTTATTAGATGAAAGAGCAACCACTTTATACTTCTCAGAGCACTACTGAATAAGATTGGTGCCAAAAAAAAAAAAAAAAAAACACTCAATAGTTGATCTTTTATCATGAAGATTACTAGTCTAGTCAAAATTTGTGAAATATTCTTACTAAAGGGTAGAGTTGGATTGAAAAAGAAGACCAAATTGCAATTTGCCTTTAATATATCTCAGTATACATTCATAGACTTTCCATAATAAATAAGTGTGAGCTTACATAAACTGACTTAGTGAGAGTGAGAGATCAGGCCTACTGAGAGTGAGATATAAAAAAGTACCTATGAGACTTTTAAACAAAACAAGGTGTTCAAACTTATACTATCTTTAGGAAACAACCAGGTGTTCATTCCAAATGTTATGTTACAAAGTTTTGAATCAAACATATTGGTTTTTACTAGAATGCCTTTAGCATATTATTGACATTGATGTAAGTTAGTTTGAGTTCTAGTAACTTCAAAGCCTAAGAAATAATGTAGAGGTTCTAAATTTTTAAGGACAAATTGACTATTTAATTGGGCTGTAAATTTTTAATAAGACTATTATTGTTTCTAGTAAGTAAAATGCCATCTACATATACAAAGATATACAAGACAATTTCATCAACTTTATCAATAAATAAGCTATTATCAATAATTGAAGGATTAAAACCCTAACTAATTAGAACATATTTTAACTTGTCAAACTAGACTCTTAGTGCTTGTTTGAGACCATATAAAGCCTTATGAAGTTGACACATTTGTTTTCCTTGGCTACTGTTGACAAAAAAAAAAAAAAAAAAAAAACCTTCTAGTTGACTCATGAAGACTTGTTTAATCAAGTCAACATTGAGAAAGACATTATTGACATTTAGCTACCTAATTGCCCAGTTGAAACTGACAACTATACTAAGAAAGATCATAATTGTTGTAGATTTAACCATAAGACTAAACGTCTCAAAGTAGTTAGCCCTTGGTGTTTATTGGAATTTCTTTGCAACTAACCTAGCCTTATGCCTTTGAATAGACCCATCACAGTTGTATTTAATCCTAAAGACCTATTTGCAACCTACAACATTCATATCATCTTTCCAAGGTATAAAAAACCAAGTTTGTTTGAAATTAGGATCCTAAAGACCTATTTGCAACCTATAACATTCATATCATCTTTCCAAGGTATAAAAAACCAAGTTTGTTTGAAATTAGGGCATCAAACTCTGTTTGTATAGCTTATTTCTAGTTAAGGTCAGATAAAACTTTACTAATAGTAAGAAATGTAGGTTTAGGTTTAGAAAGAGTGTATTCAAGTAAATAGGTGAGTAAATTTTGAAACATTAGAGGTGATCCATTGTTTAAGTTTAGGAAGATGACCAGTCTTATTGTTTAGGTTTAAGAAGATGACCAGTCTTAGCTCTAATAAGCATATGGTGGACATTAGTAGGATTAATTAGAAATGATGGCATTATAGCTAAAAAAGGTATTGATGGCTCAAGATATAGTTGAGATGATGAATGAGTGGAAAATGAAGATTCAAGTAAGTACATTGTTACATAAGTAGGAGCATATAGGTGGTATTAGAAATGAGAGATCTATGCAAAAAGACTATTTAGGTAAAGATGAATGTGCTTTAATTGTATGATTTAGAGATGATGTATTATGAGGTGATGTGTTTGAACCAAAAAAATTGTTATGTTTATGTCTGAGAAGGACTTGAAAACACTGAATGCTTATTAGATACAAATTGGATTGTGTTGGTGGTAGGAAAATTGAATGATTATTTGACGTTAAAATTGTTTGAATAAAATCTAGTAACGGAAATCAAGTTTGTGTTGACAATGAAATGCTGAAAGGTGGAATCATAGAAACAGGGAAATTTGGATTCATTAAACATAAAACTTTGAGCTATATAAATTTTGTCATTCGAGGCCATACATTTGTAACCTTTATGGCATAGATTGTAACCAACAAATATGCATTTTTCTAATTGACAACTGAATTGTGTTTGTGATAGGTTTTGAGATATAAAAACGTTGCATACTTGAATATTCTAAAAACAAAATAATAGGGTTTTTTTGTTGAACAGTGTATAGAAAGGTGATTTAAAATTCATAATAGAGGATACGAGCCTCCTAAGCAAATAGACATCTGTTTGAAAAACCAACCACCAATGCCTAAGTGGCAAAGCATATTGAGCTAATAAATTCTTTTTTAACAATTTTAAAACTACCATTTTGTTGGTGAGTATGAGAGTAGGGATTTCTAAATTGAATATCTAATTGTGCCAAGTATGAAGCTAAATACCTATATTCACTACCTTAGACTGTTTGAAGACATTTAATCTTAGTGTTGAAGTATCTTTCAATGAGTGAATGAAAGATAAAGAAAGTAGATTTAACTTCATATTTAAGTTTTAAAGAAAATCCAAGCAAATCTACTAAAGTTATCAGTGAGCTATATATAATATTTGTATACCCTTCAAATGACAAAATAGGTAATAAGCTATCAGAATGAAATAGTTATAGTGGTTCTGATGCTTTGGAAATGGATAGAGATTAAGTAATTTGTTTAAGTTTTCCTAATTGACAAGTGTTGCAAAAATTTTTATCAACAATGATATATTGATTCAATTTAAAATCATCTTTATGAATAGATGAGACTATCTTAGAGTGAGGATGACCTAATTTGTTTTGACACAAATCAAACATGGACGTTTTATGGAAATAGTACAGGGGTGTTGTAGTACATTTTAGAGTAAAACAGTCAATATTAGAAGACACATTTTATTATCGATCTAAGAAAATTTGTAAAGGCAACCATTAAGCAATTTAGAACAACTGCTATTAGTAGATGAAATATCAGAACAATTTGAATTAAAAGAGGCATCCTTGCACATTAAGGCAAACAAAGGAATTTTATTTAAAAATTGGTTAGTTGTGTGTTTTCTAGGAAAGGAAAGCTAGTAAAAGCCATTCTTGAGACTTCCTTACAATAAAATAAAATTTGTGTTTTTATGTTTTATCACAATGGTCAATTGAAAATTCTACTAGAAAATTATTGCTTTTGGTTGTCTTAAATATATTGAGAAGATTTATTGTGATGATGGGAACACACAAGACATTTTTTAAATGTTTTGTTTTGCATAAGATTAGGAAGAAAAATCTAGCTAGTGTGAGAGATAAAGATGTTCTCACCATTTCTCACTTGAAGTTGGTCACTTCCATGGTAGGAAGATGCAGTAGCAAGCTGGATATGGTTAGAGATAACATGGTTAGTTGCCTTAAAGTCCATGAACCAAAAGCTTTCTTGAATAATTGAAAGAATGGTTGTAGAAATTTTCTTATGGAAAAATTTGATACTTGAATGTATGCGATAATAGAATACATGTTTAAAATCATGAGAAAATCTTGATTCAAGATCAAATAATACATTATACATATAAAACAAGCACAAATAAGTTTATACCTGCTATAACAACATTAATACCCGAATTTAGAATATGATGAAAACATTTTTCTTTGTCAAATCATTCAGACCCTACTCGTCCATAAAAGAGTTTCACGATGACAAGAGGTCTCATAGGTGCTAGCTTGTGATAATAATGAGCATATGATGGTGGAAGAAAGAGAAAATTGTTTTAAAGAGAGAAAGTGTTTTACTTTTATTTTTCCTCCTTTCAAAGGATAGCTAGGATCATGAAGAAAAAAAATTGTATTTATATCATAACCCTATATCTCTCATTTAAACATTGTCTCCCACTTAAATATTTTACCTCAAGACTTTATGGCATTTGCATAATTGGTCAAACTTCAATTAAGTATATTAAGTGAGCTTAATAATATTAATTGGTCTAACTAACTATTTAGACTTAATAATATTAATTAAGTTTAATATTGGTTTAGGATTAATAATATTAACTAAACTTAATAATTATTTGGGATTATGTTTTAAATATTTATCTTTTAAATAGTTTATGCATAATTTTAAACATCAAAATTCACCTAACCCCTTGATAGTTCATTCCCCATCTAAACACCTTAATAAACTAAGTCATAATAATTACCCCCTTTATATAAAGTGACTTATAGGTTCTTAATATACTAGTAGTATATAAAATTTGTGATTAATTTTAATTAAATATTTATTTTATTCACAAACTATAAACATCCTCTAGCAAGACATCATAGTCATTCAATATATTTGGAATTTACAGTAACTGATTTAACATCTCAATGGTATAATTTTCATGCATTCAAATCCTTTCATTATTCTAATATATTATCAACACTGAGACATAAAAATAGTATCTACCTCAATTATCTTCACTTTTGTCTTGACCTCTAGGACAACGACCGAATTAAATTGAATTCATACTACAATCTAAATCTGCATTATGACCACATATTTTATTGATCAATTAAAACCATAAAATATCTTTCTCTTGTACTTAAGAATGATAAATCTTTTTTTGATTCATCATAACTAACAATCACCATTCTAATAACGCTAAAAAGAACTACATTAAGCTAGTATTAAACTATACTGATTTGTGTATGACACATTCCGCTAGTCTCAATTCTAAAGATCATATACATTATTGTCTATTAAAGGATATAGTTTACAAACACTAGGGTTATGTAGAATCCTTTGTCATCTTTGTGCAATGAATATAATCCTAATATGCATCCATATATTGCATCGGATTGTTACTCACAACCTCAAGACATGAGTTTTGTTGCTATCTTTAGGCAGAATTGTTTAACACTAAGATAGTCTTACTATATCATCAGTACTGTTGATCAGATAATACTAAAGCTATAAATGTTTTTAGATCGACCACCTGGTGTGATTATAGGAATCTCATGATTAACTAACTTATTGATTCTTCGTTGCAATTATATCAGTCTGAAAACATTTATTGTGTAAACATATGCAATCATAGATAAAGAGTGCTACTAGAATGTTATAATATAACTTCTTATTGATTTATATCATAAAGAAGATTGACTCTATAACTCTTACTCCAACAATGACAACTTATGGGTTACGAACGATAGGATTAAGCAAGGTTAATAGAGTCATGGTATGACGTAGAATTGATTGTTTGATATAATAAAAGTTAAGAGTAAGTTAAGTAGAGAGTATATAACGTTAAGAAAAATAAATCAACAAAAAAATAAAAGGTGAAACAAGAGACCACTAATTGGATCAGACAACTAGAATTATAAATTAAAAAAAAAATACAGAATTCAATTAAGCAATTACACAAATTAAAAAAAAAAAAAAAGATAGCTGAAATAATGAAGTAATGTAGACAAAATGTTGTAGGTCAAACAGTGAAATGTACAAAAAAAATGAGCAACACAGTTAAAATAATGAGCAAATGTCAATGAAATATTAGAGATCAAGTAGCAGAACATATTACATCTACAGTATTACAACATATAGGTAACATAGTGTATGTTAGCTTCATTTATCAAGAAAAAGGCAAAAATTAGAGTGAACTCAACAATGAAAAACAAAGAAATGAAAACACTAACACAAAAAGAAGAAGATTTGAAGGCTGCCTCATTGCATTGCTAACCTGTCTCATGTTAGAGAACGTTGACAAGACTGATAATGCTAGTCTTTGACACGATGTTATGCTAGAAAAAAAAAAAAAAAAAAAAAAGAAATTGGCGAAACGAAGTTGTGACAGTTTGATTATAAGTCTTACTAAATGACATTTTGCATCCTATAAAATTCATTCTTTATACACTGACCTTGGTACAGCTTCAATGAAGGACTTCACCTCTTATTTTGTACATTTTTTTACCCCTACAGTGACATAATTACACTTTCTATACAAATGCCCAAGAAAAAAATTATCTAAAATTTCCCAGAATATCTCCATAGAGTCAAAATCGATTAGGTGCTTCTGTTATTTTGATAATGCTAAATTAAACTATTCCTATCCAAGGTTTCCCTAAAAGACAAACTTTCATCCAAAAATTTTTGAAAAACTAAATGTCCACACTTGACCATTAAATCTAATTGGTTAAAGACTATTTTTGTTTTTTTAAATAAAATTTAAAAATAATAAGTAATAATTAATATAAAATTTTAAAAAATAACATAAAAATTTTAACTAAATGATTAGAAATGACTACTTAATTTGATTAATAATCAGATTTGACCGTTACAATAGCTGAAACAGTTAAATTTGACCATTAAGAATTTAATAAAGGTAGTCAAATCTAGTCTCCTTCACTATTAGAGATAACCAGAAATGATTAGTATGTTTGAAATGAATCATTTTCAACTTTTCTCGAAAGTAAAAACAGTCAAATTAAACCTCTTCAACCATTGAGACAGTCAAATTTGGCCACCAATAGAACCAAATTGTCATTTTCAATAATTTGGTTATGTTTACAGTGACCATTACTATCGACAATAATACCAACAATAGTGGCCTTGTTTTTTAAAAATTTATTTTATCTTGTATTTTTTTATTTTTATTAATTTTTTAAATTTTTTGATTTTATTATTATTATAATATTTATATTATTTTATAATAAAATTTATCTTAATATTAATATTAATTATATTTTTAATGGAAGTTATTTTAGTTTTTTTCATAAAAAAATGGTAATAAAATTAGATGGAAGTGGGTTGATTGGTTTTTTTCTAAAAGCTTTTGGTGAGAATTTGTCGTTCAGGTAAACCTTGGGTGCTTGGCCTTTTGATAATGTATGGGGATTTAGATATTTTAATATTTTCCTTCGAATTTTCTATAAAGGTAGAAAAGTGAGCCGAAAGCTTTCAAGATATATCAATTTCATCCCCTATATAAGTGATGCCACGATTCTTTGATATTTATCTAAAACCTCCCAAAAACCTCCCTCGTCAAATGGCTTTGTCTACTCTTCATCTTCCTCAACCCCTTAATATGACTTCCCAGAGACGTCGTCGTTCTGTAGCCTTCAGAGCTTCAAACTCTTTATCCATTAATGGCGCATTTACCAGTAGAAGAAGAGCTTCGTCCGTGTCTATCTCGGCCAAAGCTGCTTCTTCTCCTTCCCTTTATACTGCCACCACCACGCAAACCCACGAACAAGATGAACATTACAATGGTGTCAACATAGCCGAGGATGTAACGCAGGTTCTGCTTTTGCTCATTTTCCGGACATAATTTACAGATTGATAGTGTGTTCTGTAATTTGATGGTGTGGTTTTGGACTGCTTTTTAAAGCGCTTTTGAATACCCAAAAGGGTTTTAGCGTCGAATTGTAATGTTTGCAAAATTCGATGTCCTGATTAAAAGCATTTGGAGAGGATTTTATCGATAATTTTCTGGAAAATGTTTTTGAAATTACTTTCAAATACTTCGAAAGTGTTTTATTTCTTCTTTAATCTCTTTTTCTTTTTTCAGTTATGTTGATAGATAGAAGCATGTTTAGGGATAAAAGAAAGGAATGCATTTGGAGTAGTGTTTTTCCATGAAGCGCGTTAAAGATCCAAAAGTGCCTTCCTAGCCAAAAAAAAAAGTGCTTTTGTAGTCGTTTTCCAGTTTCTGGATGATAGTAATGCAAAATTTAAAATAAAAAGCTCTTGAGTTGTGTCGACAAAAGGGGGAGAATTCATTCACTGCTTACAGTATTGGTTTTTGGCCAACTGTGTTTGGATGGGAATCATCGCGTACAATTTGTTGGTTCTGGCTTGCTCTTAATAGCAATCTTTGTATTTTGAAATCTTTACTGATTTGAGCAATTGTGACAAATTGGTATTTAGTTGATTGGGAGAACACCAATGGTATATCTCAACAAAGTTACAGAGGGTTGTGTTGCAAACGTTGCTGCTAAACTTGAATCTATGGAACCTTGCCGCAGTGTCAAGGATAGGTAACATCCTACATTTTGCTTTAGATAAAGAGGAATTTGTCATTAACTTCAACCCGTTATCAGTCATTTGCCCTTTTTAATAAATTATGAATGTTTTACTTGTTTATGATAGTAAATGGCCCTTGTGTTAAATGGTTTGGGTGTTAAATGATTCGGGGTTTATCAATTGGACTGGGGCATCCTGTTTTATTTTTATTTTTTTACAGCTTTGACTTATTTTCTTGCCTGCTTTCGAGTATTATATTAAACGGGACTGAAGTTGTATAATTTATAAATTACCCAGAATTGGTTATAGTATGATATCTGAGGCTGAAGAAAGTGGAGCAATTTCTCCTGGCAAGGTAAGCCACTAACTTTTAATACAGTTACATCTGAAAAATACTTTTTATATCTCTTAATTATCTGATTCTTCTACACTGTATGGTGTTATTTCATGAATGCTATCTTCAGTTTGACTAAGTAATATATATTTTATGATGTCCATTCTGCCTTCTTTGCAGACTGTATTAGTTGAACCAACTACTGGAAATACAGGACTTGGTATTGCTTTTGTTGCTGCTGCCAGGGGATACAAACTTATAGTCACCATGCCTGCATCCATAAACATTGAAAGAAGGATACTTTTACGTGCATTTGGAGCAGAAATTGTTTTGACTGACCCAGAGAAAGGTCTGAAAGGAGCAGTTGATAAAGCTGAAGAAATTGTTCTGAGCACACAAAATGCCTACATGTTTCAGCAGTTTGATAATATGGCTAATATAAAGGTTACCCTTTGTGTCATGCTAGATCTTATTTTGTAAATGCTGTTGGTTTTCTGCCTAGAAAATTTCTTTATTAATATTTATTCTATGAATACAGATCCATTTTGATACTACAGGGCCAGAAATATGGGAGGATACTCTGGGATGTGTTGATATATTTGTTGCTGGAATTGGAACTGGTGGTACTGTCACTGGGACTGGGCAATTCTTGAAAATGATGAACAAAGAAATCAAGGTAAGGATCTTACCAATTTGATGCAACTTTATCACACACAAACAACTTCAAGATTGCAGCCTCTCACTGAAACCTTTGAAGTAATGGAAATAAAATTTGGACTCTCTCCAAAAAAAAAAACTGTTCAGATTTCCAGCTGTCTTTTTATTAACAACTAGTCAACTCAAATAAAAATTTACAAAACAAATTTAACAAAAAAGTTGCAACTAAAGAAGCAAAGAAAATCCGATGCTGAAAGAGATGCTCCCACGATCTGCAGATGCTCCATTTCTACAATTGTCCACTTCTTCAGTCTTTATTTTCTAACAGAAACAAAATTGATCTAATCTGAAATTATTGGCCAACTGTCACTTTCTTATGCAGCCATCTGTCCACCCAAACCACCTAAGCAAACAGTCAACTGCACATTTCACTTTTAAGTTGAATCAACTGCACATTTCACTTTTAAGTTGCATCAACTGCACATTTCACTTTTAAGTTGCATCAACTGCTTCCCCTCCTGAAGAACTTGCCTCCAGCAAGTTTTCTTGCAAGTAAGTCTGCAATATTTCTGGATTGATACACAAAATCTCAACCACTTGAAGCTGTACAGATTCTGAAGATGGTTTATTCTCTCATTGAACTAAAAGCTTGTGGTATCCTCCCCTTCTTGTTGAAACAAATTGATGGTCGAGAATAGCAACAATATTGTCACATGTTGGTGTAGTAACAGGCACTCGAATTATTGGGTCAACTTGTGACTCTTCTTCCACTACCTGTTCCTTGTTTGCTGTCAGGTCTTCAACATTAAAAATAAGACTAACTCCCTTGTGGCATGAATTTTGACATATATTTTGGGATAAGTAGCATTACTCAAATTAGAATTTGAAAATTTTGTTGATCAAGGCATAAAAGTAAGAAAGGAATTAACAAGGATTTCTTTTTTGGAACTTTGAAACCTTATGCACCTGATCTATACATTTTAATCAAAACTTTAGGCCGCACTTTTTCTCTCTTCAGCTCGACCAATGCTTCCGTTTGCTAATCTTTGGATTACATAGCAGTGCTGTATTGTGGATGACAGCAGCTAAGCTCCTAATTTGTATTTTTTTTGTTTGCTTAGGTAGTTGGTGTTGAACCTGCAGAAAGGAGTGTAATATCTGGAGAAAACCCTGGTGAAAGCAATTTAATTTTGGTTACTTTAATTTTCTTTGCTGGCTTTGCTGGAAGAATTTCCTTGGCTCGAACATCTGCTCAGATTTTGTAGCATTTGGATGCAGGTTATGTGCCAAGCATCTTGGATGTTCAACTCCTTGATGAGGTTATCAAGGTAAAGAAATTTTATGTTATCTGCCTTTTCCATTTCTTTCCAAAAATTGTCAGTTGTTTAGAATTGTTTGATTTGTCAATCTTCCAAGGTTCCAACTTTTGCTTATTCTCTATAAAACTACTTCATATGCATTGTTTAGCTTGCATCAGACATCTGCAGTTCAGATTGTGACTTTAATTATTCTCTCTTTTCTCTTTTGAGTTGTTATTGGTATATTGCAAAGTGTTTGAGTCAACTTTACTGTGATTGGGCTGATGTACCTGTAAGGGATTCATTGGAGACAGATCTTTCATATAAGTTGGCAACTCTGGTTTCTGTATTACTTGGTAGACTTATATATATATATATATATATATTTCCAAGTGGAATGTAATTCCCTGAAAATGGATAATTTTTCAATATCCAAATTGATTCCAGTTTTTTGTGGTACTGTTTGTGGCTTCTAGGTTAATGATCCTTTTAATTCCCCTCTATAAGATTGTTGAGAGCTATTTTGGGCTAATTGTTTAATATGTATTCTCTTGGATGGGCATTTTGGTCCAAATTTGCATCCTAGGTTCTAATGACTTCTTGTGTGCTTCTTGTGATCTGCATGAACTTTTATAATTTAATTGACCTGAAGTGTAATGCATTTGCTAAAACTTTGCCTCATGGATTTCTAATGACTTTTTGTGTGATTTTTGTGATTTGGACAAACTTATAATATCAGATTGGCTGTCATAAAATTTGCAGGTTACCAATGATGAAGCTATTGAAATGGCAAGGAGATTAGCTTTTGAGGAAGGGTTGCTGGTAATTTTCAAATAATTTTTTAGAGCTGGGTAGGGCTGGATTTAAATTGAGTTGGCTTGAGTTTGATTGTTAGCTCAATTTAGTCAAGCTTGAAATGAATAGCCATGGCTCGAGCCAATGGGACTAAACTCAAATTCGATCTCAACTTAAAAAATATTTCTGAACTTATAATTATTCATTATTCAGTTACAACTTATATTAATCATACTTATTGCTTATAATTGTTTTTAAAGTTTAAATTAGCCAAATCAGTATTTCCTATCCAAGGTTTGATGAAATGACAAATTCCCGCCTTTTAAATTTTAAAATCCATTTTTCCATCTGTTTGCTAGTTTTAATAATCAAATGGTATTTATATTATTTTGTTCAAATATTATAATAGGGTTTATATTACTTACAACCCTAATAGTATAAGAAAATTACAATTTAACCCTAAGTACTTTATTTTTTTCCTCCCTATTTTCATTTCACCCTAAATTAATTTAAAAATTAACTATCATCGACCACATTCATCATTGGCAAAGTCAAGAATTGCATTAATCAACATGATTCTCAATTGAAATCTCATCGATTTGGTGTGATTTTGAATGAATTAATGTGATTTCAATCAATAATCACATCAATCAGTGTGATTTTTGTCACTGATGATAATCAATTTTTAAATTTATTTTTTTATTATTTTTAATTGAGAATAGTATAAATTGACATATTTACTAAATTTTTCAATATGATATTTAGCTTAAGGACTTTTTTGTCTTTTCAATAATTTATAAAAAATTTAATTGATCTTTTTAACAAATTTGATAGACGGGTGAGAAGATGATTTTTTCAAACTTAAAGGGTGGGAATATCATTTCATCAAACTGTGGGTGAGAAATAATCATTTGGCCTTTAAATTATTGTTTACATTTTTTCAGTTAAAAATTTAAATTAAAGTATTAATATAATTAAATTAATAAAGTTTATAATTGTAAATTAAAAATAATATTACAAAATTACTGAGCCTGGTTTGCCAGGCCCCTGCATAGGGCTTGGTTCGGGCTCTGCATTTGGAGGTTATGTCGAAGTTTACCTTGGCCCCCATTTGCCTAGGTCTATAATTTTCAACATAGAAATCTAATGTTCTCGTGTTTCCCCTACTTACTAGTAATTGAATATGAAAGTTTATGCCTGCAAATGTTTTTAGTAAAAGCTAATATGATTGAGATTTTTGCAACTAATTCTCTCATTCTCTCTCTCCATATTATATATTTATTCTCTAATGGGGATGTTCTGAAATTTATACATAGGGACTATGGGGCCAAGGGTAAGTGTCTGAGTGCTTCACAAGCCCTATAATGTGAAGTGGTTGCCTAGATACTCACCTTCGGTTTGTATATTAAAAATTTTCAGACGTATGCATTGAAAAATTTTCACATATATATATTCTCTTTTCAGTTGTACAATTTTCTATGTATGTGTGCGAAATCACAACCAATAGTTTGACCTTTTAACTCTATTTCCATTGACTATTTCTAGACATAGCTGTGTCACTTGATGGAAAAAAAAAGCCCTCCTTTCTGGAGGTAGTTTCTCTAATTGAATGCCCACTTTTGTATTTAGGTTGGAATTTCATCCGGGGCTGCTGCAGCTGCAGCAATCAGCTTAGCAAGAAGGCCTGAGAATGCTGGAAAACTTATTTCGGTGAGAAATGCTATTTTGAAGTTCCTAGTTATATTTAATACTATTGACTGGTGTCAGTAACCAACTTATGGGAAATTTGTTGTGAAAATATATTCAACTGATTTTCTGTGTCATATGTGAAATCTAGTGATGCAAGTTTCTGGCATAATAATTAGAAACGCAACTAAGATGAAAGCTTGAAAACTAGATGAATGGTGTTTGAAATGAGTGCTACGACTTATTTAATCAGTTTAGAAATGGACAGAATATTTTAAATGACTTTTCAGTTCAGTCATGCAACATAGCAACCATCATTTTATTTAATCAGTAATTTAGGAGTAGTCAATATATATTAAAACCACAGTCCATAGTCATTTGAACGTAGATGACCTATTGTATTTGTATTGTGTAAATATATAGACATGATCAAAATTTAAGTTCATCTTGGGAATCTTTATGAATGAAATACTGATAATAACCATTTTGTGTTCTTTGTGTGTGGAGAGTTGTACATAAGAATGCTGCTCTTGTCGTATTGCAAGTTCCAAATTCCAAATCTGACCTTTTTTATCAGAAAAATGTAATAAACATTATTCCAATTTTCTAACTTGCCTGTTTCATTGCTATTAATATTGAAGGTTATATTTCCAAGCTTTGGTGAGAGGTACATCCCCACTATTCTTTTTAATTCCATATATGAAGAGGTCAAGGATATGCAAATAAGATAGGCTGATTACATTTCCTTCCATTCGAGACGATCAGGTAACCCAAGAATCAAATTTCTTACATCCATAAAGTGTGGATATACATGATACATATGGTTACGTAAATGAGTCAAATGGTTTATTTCGACAAATCCATATTCACCCTTCCTAAGTTAGTGGATCATATTTGCTTTCCTGTTTATTTACCAAAAAAAAGAAAGTTAGTGGTTCATATTTTGTCCAAGGTGCTAGTTTCTGTCACAGGCTAGATTGCATCTAGTTGCTGAACTTTCTTCACAGAAAATTAGTTTTCATAGGATTTTGTGCTTAGTCATTGGTTGAGGCATTCAATCTTCTTGATAATTTTTTAAGGGACCAGTATTTGGAGGTCAAATGCGATATGTTGTTTCGTTTGTTAAGTTATCTTGAAGTTTAAGATGGAGAAGTAGTCAATGTGTAGCAAAATCTGGTGTTTACTTGCAAATTTTAAGAATTTGGTTTGTTTCATATAATTTTTTTATGACCCGTTGTCACAAAATTTTTAGTGTTAGTTTTCTTGTTATTGTTAGTTGGGTATTTTTTGAGCATGCTCTTGGTGTGGATCCAAATAGCTTGTAAAACGGGCAGACCGCCTACATGCCCATGGGTACTATCATCTGCAATTTTTTTTTTAATAAAAATTATTATTTACTTCAATTTTTATTTTTTTTTTCCCAATTCGAGCTCAACTTGATCATGTGCCACTGCATCCCATATCTCTTCTTCCACTCCAAACAGATCCTGGTGCTCCCGTGCCACCTTCGCCATACTCTTTGATAGAATGTCAAGCTCTTCGCCATCAACTTTGTTAGCCAAAAACGCAAGATCGCTAGGCTATTTGGCCAAACTCTTCTCAAATACGCAATCAATCATGGCCTCGTCGACACTGGCTCGAAGAGATCGATGCCTAGTTCAGTGAGTGTTAGGTCTATTTGCTATAAATGTTCCAAGATTGACTTACTCATCTAAACATTGCACATTTCACTTAAATTGGGCCTTGACAATGGTATAAACAAAACGCAGGTTCTCTAGCCTTCGAAATTTCAAATGCAAAAAATGCAGAAAGCCATAACCTTAATCCGACTCTAAATCTATTTCAACTCGGTTCATACCAGTATGGTCTATCCGTTTATAGATGAGAACTAAATATTGATGATGATGATGATGATGAAGATGATGATGAAGATGTACTTGCGGACCTCTTCAAGAAAAATAATGGGCTACCCCTTTTACACTTAATTTCTAAGGGGCGAACTGCAGATCTATACTATCATATCTATATTATTCGGCATTATTTGAATCCCTGAGTTGAATATTAATCAATACTTTTACGAAACACTAAATATAAGTAGCACAGTTCACTTTAACATAATATATTTAGGATGAACTTTGCCCCCCGGACTGACAAGCTGAACTATTAATTCAAAACCTGCGTTTTTGATAAAAATTCTCAGTTGAATATTATTACTTTTTGGATTTTATAAAAATACATTATGAAGAATTTTTCGAATTATAATTCATGTGCCAATTACTTCTTTGAAGAAAGGTAGAGGTTTTTGTGTTTTTACGCACATTCTAAGCTAGAATACTCTGGGTTCACTGTAAGGGGATACTAAGAGAGCACTCGAATGGAGGAATCATACCTATAAAATGATCCTTAAGATCATAAGCTCCTACTCCAATACCAGTAATTGTTCTCTGTAAGCTTGGGTTTATTGCCTATAGATTGGAATTAGGAACATTCTCGTACTGCAACATAGAGTTCCCCGGATCGACTGAATACACCCTTACTGGGGTTGCTGAAAAATCAGGGGAAGAAGGATTAGCCATTGAAGCTAGTCAATCAGCTTTGATACCATGTCAAAAGTTTCTAAGAATTGAGAGAATTTGACTATATTTTCTGAAATTCCTCAAAATTGATTCATTGATACCTTGAGTTACAAGTGTGTTTATTGTTTTTTATTTAGTCTGAAATTGATGTATATAATAAAATCATTGTCAAACTATAACATATATCAGTTACACTTTAACAATTAAAAAAAAAAAAAAAAAACAGAGAAAAATTACCTAATGTAGATTTAGTGGTCACAGCAAGCAGAAGACAAGGGATGTTAGAAATTAGGATACATACTTTTTAAACTTCATCAATAGAAAGACAAAAGTTGCATCTTGTTCAATCAAGAAGAAATGAACAATTTCTTGGGGTTATATTTAACTTTATATAAGAGTAAAGAAGTAACTGAACAAAATTAATTTAGTATTTTTTACAAAATTAAAAATAAAAATTTTAAAATGATCAATTAGAACCGCAAAAAACAAAACTAAATAAAAGATTTTTAATCTTGATTGTTTCTTTCTTTTATGTACATAGAAAGAATTTTATTTGATTAAAATTAGGGAAAATTAGGATTTATCATTTCTCAAAGAGTAAAACTACTCTTACAAAGTTTGAATGTTAAGTTAAACATGTGAAGTAATGTGACATTATCTCTTTAATTGGCGTCTCATTTATATTTATTTAATGAGATAACTTTATTTTTTCACTGGTTTGATATACATTTTTCCACCATAGGGTTTTGGCTTGAACTTTATCAACCTTTAGATTAAAAACTATCAACATCCCACCCTGTGCTAGTGTCCATGTGCATTCAAATTGTTGTTTTATTAATTTTGATCATTGAAATACCTAATTCACCTCTATTAATCATCTTGTTATCTCAGTCTTTTTTTTTTTTTTTTTTCGGCTTTATAATTCTAGCCAATTCAGTGCTCTCCATATTTGAATATCTGTCTAGTCCTAGGTTTCTATACCTTTCCGTTCAGTCCTTTCTGATAAGGATCTATAACGCATATATCGATAACGATAATTTACTCACTTTCCATATGTTTTGTATTAAAAAAAAAAAAGATTCATCGAAGATTTTGATGATTTAATATGGTAACCTAGCAGATACGTCAAGCATAGAACGCATATTTCTGTTTTAAAACAGGAAATTAATTAGCTCACTTTACCTTCCATTTCACGTTTATCAAAATTAAGTTCCAACTGACCTACAATTACTGGAGAGTGGGGATGAATTACAAGTTGAATTATTCTAGACTCATATTTGTTTCTCAAAGGTTAAGTCACACACACACACATATATGTGTGTGTGTGTGTGTGTGTGTGTGTGTGTATATATATATATATATGTATATACTTGATCTCATGCATTTGAAAATTTAGCATGACAGTGCCGGTGGCCCCTTCACCCGAATTTGAAGGCTTAAAGTTTCAAAACTATTATTGCAGTAGACTTGTAGAAAGAAACCCTTCCTTTTTATCATAGATGTTGATTTGTTTTATATTGGAAAGATATATGGTACACTTATGTTGTTGAAATAGGACAGAATTTAAGTTAGCCTTTAAAGCAGTGGGATCAGATAGTAATTGAGCAATAACTAGGATTATTTTGGAATCAACCAGTCACACATATCATCTCTTGCTTCAAATTTTTAATTATCTTTGACTTTGTCCATGTATTCTTATCAAATCATCATAAGCCAACAAGCTAGATAGTGATTCTATGACCAAGTGTTTTACTAAATTATTCGTCGTTTTTAACCATCTTTTTTCTGTTTTAATGTTATAACATTTTGTGTTCTAATCTTTGAATATTTCACCACTGGTATTGTCCTTTCCAACGTAAATATTACATCGCAATTTCAATTTGCTTTGTTATCTTTCTACAACAACACAATATAGAACTTCACCATATCAGAGAGGTTGTTTTTTAGGCTGAATTTTTCTGCATCAGAAATTTTGCAGGCAAATTTCTTGTACTATAATGATAATACTAGGTAGTATGATTTTATTTGATGAGAACTTATCTATAATGTTTGTGGGTAAGTTCTAGGGACATTGGCGAGTCTTAAGTTGTAGGGTTTGTTTGTTGTGGTCCTGAGAGCAAAGCCATACTGTATAAATTTGCAATGAAAAGGGAGAATTAATGAGGATCGGTAACCATTAGAGGTATCTCTTTAACCGACATGCTATTGCCAGCCAGCCAGCCAGCCAGCCATGCATGTTAGGTAGACTCGATAACGATACTGCTCGAAACTCAAAAGTGGTCCATGCAACCAAGTATTTATATATATATATAAAATCGAAACATATAAATTATATAGAAAAACATAATAACGTCTCTACATTTTAATCTTTTGAATTACTTTCAATACCAAAAAATATATGTTAAAGGATAGATTAATCAATAAAAAAATTACTTATAAACCCACCAGGATTTTTCATTTCCACCCGCACCTAATTTTTATAGATAAATATGACGGCAAATTGCAAGTTAAAGTATTCAAAACTGAATGCAAAAACCCATTATGTATATTGACACGTACTCTATTTTATTTATTCACAATTAGCAACACATTTAATCATGTAGATATTAATACATTTTGTAATCTTTAATATGTATTGAGCTAGTATTAATACTAAATTTAATTAAAATTTAAGAAACTTCATAGGTAAATAAAGATATAAATTATTGAAAACATGATTGATAATATATGCTTTATAGATAATATTGTATTTTCTTTTTATAGACTTAAATCGTAAATCAAATTAAACCAAATTATAATCTTTAGCTCGATTTGGTTTAGTTTAAAATACAAAATAGTTTGGTTTGTTTGAAATTTTGTCAAATTAATTTTTCAATTTAATTTGTAATTTTTTCTAAATTCAATCAAATAAAACTGTACACACCTATAATTTTAAAGGGATTATTATACACTCTAAATGATCAGATAAGTTTAATCCTTATCAATCTTACTAGGAAAAAAGTAGAGATACAATCCTATAAAAAAAATACATTCTCTCAAACAATTTGTTTCAAGAGTGTTTGCCGTAATAAAAGAAAATCCATAAATTAGAAGGTAAAACTCTTTATTGCGTCTTATTATTGGCTATGCTTAAAATTATGGGAAGAGAGCATGCAATAATTGTATAATAAGAAATTAGGATATGGATCTACCAATCTCCGTTGATGCTATACTTAAAGAAGTGGCTATATCATATTTATGAAAGCGTGTTTACGTAGTACCGTTTTGATACCAACTTCTTGAATTCAGTGTAGACTTTAATATATGGATAAACTTTAAGCCTCAGGTTGAAATATCTTAAGTTGTGCATTTCATCAGGTTCAGATATATTATGATCCTCCAAAAACTACCTCAATTTTCTAATAGAGAGAGAGAGAGAAAGAGAGAGAGAGAGAGAGAGAGAGAGAGAGATGTATCCGAAGTGCACATACACATACCAGATTAAGATTTCTCCTTAATTAAATCACAGGTATGACTCCCGGATCACAAGATAAGATACAGAATTCACATGCCCCCTTTAATATTTATTTGACAGACGTAGGATGGAGATAAATTTGCAAATGATGTGTGCCTTACAGTGGTTTTTTTTTTTTGGTAATTAGGGGGCTTTTGTGTGTGTGTGTGTGTATAAATATGTATTGAATTGAAGTAATTCTAAAAAAAGAAGTTAGGTTGTTTAGGGGACATTTTAAAGAAATTAAATTTGTGTCTTGAAATAATTGTTTTTATTTGTGTTGGTGATTGCATAAATACTGCAAGCTCATCTCTGGTAGCCAAATTAAAGAAATCCGCGTTCTTCTACGCAAGGGGCATAGTACTCTTGCATTTACTTTTACTGTGTAAAAATAAATCATCTGAAGCCTCTTTACCATGAATATGTGCTACCACATGGTATCATCATTTTCATGCAAACGAAAAATTAAATAATTAATTAATATTAAATAGATATAAAACAAATAAATTATGTCATATTAAGACTAAGTTTAAATGATCATATTTTTTAATTTTATTAATTATAATATTAATAAATTAGTATTATACTAATTTTATTTTTAAAATACGAAAATATGTACTAGTCTATACCAAATTTGCTCTTGAAAATATGAAAACAAAAAATTTTTTCAAAAAAAAAATAGAAAATATGAAAATTACTCATCAAAAAATTTAAGTATAAACTTTAAAAAGTATTAAACTTTCCATAAATCGTGTATCACATAAATTTAAAAAGTTTAAAAAATAACAAACTCCCCCCAACACACATATGAAAGCTTTCAAAACTTGTAAAATCCCCACAATTCATGCATTGCATAATGTCACACAAAACTGCATGATTCGACTATCGATTAGGCCAAAATTCATAGGGCTTTTATTTAGGACATGCCAATAGTCTCAAGCATGTAAAAAAAATAGTCGTTCCGTCACCGAAATCTAACAAAATCGTCATGATATCATGTGGTTCAGGCATAAAAATTTTGCCAAATTTTGGTGATGGAACAATTATTTTTTTACACCCTTGAGACCACCGACATGCCTTGAATAAAATCCCTATAAATTTTGGTTTGATTGATGGTCAAATTGTATGATTTCATGTGACATCATGTGGTGCACGAACTGAGAGGGATTTTGAAAGCTTTCGAGTGTGTGCTTTGGGGGGAGTTTGCTATTGTTTAAACTTTTTAAGTTTGTGCGTCACATAATTTGGAAAGAGTTTAAAACTTCTTAAAGTTAATACTTAAGTTTTTTTTTTTATACATTGTTTTTATGTTTTCAATTTATTTTATAAATAAAACTTTTGTTTTCGTATTTTCAAGGGAAAATTCTGGTATAGACTAATGTATATTTTCATATTTCAATGATAAAATTGGTATAATACTAGTGTATCAAATAAAATTGAAAAACGTGGCCATTTAAGCTTAATCATAATATAGTATAGTTTATTTGCTTAACACGTATTTAATTTTGGCTAATTATTTTATTTTGCCTTAATTAAAACATGTTTTGAAATTTGAGCTAAAAGTCAGATAACTTCTCAAATTTTTTGAATTACTGTTTTTAATTTATGTTAAATTTTTATCTTCAATAAAATTAATTAATAGAAATGGATAAAAATTTTTATCTTTTAAATTTGAAAAGTCAAAATTATAATCTATCATCCATTTCTGTTAATTAATTTTGTTAAAATTAAAAATATTATTTTAATATAAATTAAAAACAATAATTCAAAAAATAAAAAATGGATAATTTTCTCTTCTAAGTATTAATACATTTATTAATTTCCATTTTAACATTTTTTTTTTCATTGTTGTCTCTTATAAATTTTTAACCCTAACTCTCAAAATTGTAGTGATAAGAAAAAAATGTATAATCACACAAAAGAGATTAACAAGATACTTAATAATACATCAAGAATTTTATTATTATCATGGACCGTAATATAATGAATTTATACATATAAATTCAACTGAAAAACGAACTAAGCAATTTTAATCAATCTCGACTAATAATATAACTGAAAGCAACTACTAGCAACAAATTATTTATCATGATTTAACGAAACTATAGTAATGAAATCCAATAAACGAACAATCGAGCTACAACAAAGCTTGCCTTAATCCCAAATATTCTATTTCGACAATTAAGCCTTGAATTGTTTCTTTTGATATTTTTTTCAATTGCAAAACAATGCATTTTGATTGAATTTGATCAAAACGCACCGTTTTGTTTTATTTAAGTGTCTTAACACTTTTTTTTTTGGTTAACCTAGAAACTTTTATCCATACAAGTCGATCAATCCTAACTGATCGGATAAGATAAATTCAAGAGTCTGTGATCACCGAGATATGCAACCACAAACTAGGTAAATCAAAGGTAATTAGTTTTATTGTGGTTTGAACCCTAACCACCTGGGTGACCCCTACCCTTACCACTAGGCTAAAGCCCCTGGGGTCGTCTTAACACTCTTCTTCCTCTTCTTTTCATACTCTTTTTTATTTTCAATAAATGGCTCTTCTTCTTTTTTGTCCCACTCATTTTCCCATTTCTTTACTCTCGTTCTTCTTTCTTTCTTTCGCCCACTCATTTCTTTTAAATAAAATATCAATTTATTTCTCCCTCTTATTTTTTCACTCATTTTCCCGTTATCGTCTCTTCCCTATTCTTCTTCCACTTAATTCTGTTCAATAATTATTAATTATCTCTTCTTATTCTTTATGTCACTCATTTTTTTTAAATTTGAGTAAATATAAATATAAAGTTACTAGAGTTCTCTTGAGAAATTTACAAAGAAGAAAGAGTGATAATGAAAATAACAAAAAAAAAAAAAAAAACTAGTAGTAATGTTGTTGGTGGAGATAAAATGAGTAAAAATAAAAAGATCCATAATTAGTGATAAAGAATTAAAATTAACAAAAGAAAGAATAAAAAAATAAAAAAAAAAATTTAGATAAATATAAATAAAACGATATAATTATAATTATTGAAGAACAAATTAATAAATTATATATCATTAGATGGTAAATTGATCTATTAAATTATTTAACAAGAATATTTTTATAATTTAAAAATTAAAGACATATTGATAATTGAAATTTTTATTTAAACAAAATTCATTAACGAAAATAGATGATAAATTAAAAAAATTTTAAACTTTTCGAATTTTAAGGGTAAAAATTTGTTGGTTCACCGAACCTTCGTGGGAAATATCATTTGGCCTTTGTTAAGAACTATAAAGCATATAAATTTTATAGATAGATTATAAGAGTCTAAATTTACATAGATAGATTAAAATATTAAATTTATGTACACACTTTTTTTGTATATGTGATTTTAGAAGTTTGTTTAATATAGAATTTAAATACAGTTTATATATATATTTTTTTATTTTAGAAAACAAGAGATTCAAGAAATGTTGTAAGAATGTTTTCATGAAAATGAGTCTTCACATTTTAAACGATCATTTTTAATACAATTTGAAAATTGTTAGGAAATAAAAAAACCGATTAAGTATTATATCAAACATTTTTCAGATATTAAAAATATAAATATACAATTCAAAATTTTGAATTTTTTTTATAAATTATTTTTGGGTCATTTATCAAACTTTTTTTTTTAAATTATTAACTCACAATACAGGCATGATTTGAAGCACTTAATTAATTGCGTAGAAGCTGAGATTTTGTACCATGAAAATTTATATATAGCCAGCCGTAATATTAATTATAATACTAGCTATCAAAGTTTTATTTTATTTTTCTAAACTTTTAAGTTGAAATGGCTTGCCACAAACTGAGCTGTGGCATCTGTAAAGGCGTAACATAGTAGAGAAACCAAAACAAAGTATCCTGTATCTTGTGAAAGATTTGCATGGAAAGCCAAAAACCATGAAATATATGATGATTTTAACTAGTCTCACACCGAAAGGTCAAGAAAATCACATGTTTCCCTCGTATAATTTCCCAAAAAGAGAGACTAGAAGTAGTCCTTTTACCTCTTTCATCTGCAAGATTTTCGTGACATTGTCCCATATTGTTACTTTTGTATGCATATGGCTATTATTATTCTTCTAAATCAACAATTACATGAAAAAATATTACACGCCCAAATATATATATATATATATATATACACACCAGAATAAGATTGTGTATTTATGTTGCTAACATTAATTTTTAACCTCCTTCTGCCAAATTTGGCCTGCCGCTTCACTAAGCTTTACTAATATAACTAGCTTTAATTTAATCTCTTTTGCTCCTAATTAATGTAAATTATAGAAAAAAGAAAAAGCAAAAAAGAAAGATGTATAAGGTTATCTATATATCAAATAGTCACACAAATTAATAAATCTTATTTTACATATACATGTATTAACTTTACTACTTATTATGAGTTTATCTATATGATTATCGTGGAGTATCTCTCAAGCAATGTCGACAGTATCAAAGATAGAATAATTGTAGTACATACTTTAAAATGAGAAAAACCTTTTTAAAAACACTTAGAACACACACACACACACACACACATATATAAGAAATAATACTTAAGGAAATACACTCGTGTACCTCCCTTAAACCATGTTTCTGCAGAGAAACGAGGGAGAGATGCAAGAAATGAGTGAAGAGACTTTAGTCTCATAAACATAAAGAGTACTACAATAGCTAATTTCCGTTTTATTTTTTCAAAGTGACTTCTGTAACCTGAAATAAAAGATTCATGCACTAAATATGTTGCTAACCATTATTGGAACTTAAAATCCACACCAGATTGAAGCTAATTAATTACTTTCAATTGAAATACTAAGGTTAGTGATATGTTATTACCACTTACCAAGAGATCCTAACTTCTTGCAATCCCATCTACTAAACTTATTAAACCCCAGAGATTGAATTTAATTACCATATACTTTTTTTTTTCCTTTTCCCTTTTTGTCATCCAGGGGATTTAAACTCAAACTAGAACAAAGCAAGATAAATAGAAATTGGGGAAAAAACAATTAATATTTAAGATCAGAATATTGGACTAGAGAGTTCCATAATCTGATTGATCTCCTCTACTTGACCAGCTGATTCATCCAAAAGCCATTTCTCAAGAAACGATAATGGAGGTGTAGAAATTTCAGATCTTTGCAGCTTCCTTTCTGAAGGCATCATTGCTGTGATATTAACCTTCTCGTCATTTGGACTTCTTTTCGTAGTGGACTGATGATCACTTATAGACTTATCCCATCCCACATTGTTCAAATTCTCAAATGATGAAATTGATACAAACTCTTCACTAGAAATCAAATCACCACCTTCTTGCTCCTCTTTCGGACGATAGCAATGAAGAGAAGTCGTTGCTACTGAATTGTCGAGACTCTCGTTGTTATCGAGGCTGCTGTTGTTGTTGTTGTTGTTGTTCTGGTTTGAATTTTGATGATCAGGAGTTTCGAGGAGAGAATTGTTGTTGTTATTGTGATTATGACTGTTATAGTTCTTCGGCGAGGATCTCATCCATCCTTCGAGAAGACGAGAAATATTCTCGGTGCTTGATGCATATGGGAAGCCTTGATTAATGGCAGTGGTAAAATTGGATGGTTCTTGGTTGGTGACATCTAAGCTCCTTCTCTCATCGAAACTCTTCGAGACCACCTGATGATTACTGGTACTTGAAGCCGCCATTTGTGGTTCCAAAGACGATTGAAACTTCTTCAGCTTCTTCTTCAGGTGAGTGTTCCAATAGTTCTTTATATCATTATCAGTTCTTTGTGGAAGATATGAAGCTATGGCTGCCCATCTGTTCAACAACAAGAAGTTGAAAATTTTTGTAAAATTATGAGAAACACATATTATATACAACAAATTAAGAAAGAAACAAAGATCAAATTGAGATGTTTGAAGATTACTTGTTACCCAATAAAGCTTGCAAGTGAATAATCATTCCTTCTTCATGAGGAGTAAAATTTCCTCTCTTGATTCCAGGCCTAAGGTAATTAGTCCATCTAAGCCTGCAACTTTTGCTGCATCTCAACAAGCCTTACGGAATAAAAAAACAAATTGAAGATCATAAATTAGGAAAATACTTGACGAAGATTAACATAAAAAATATTTAAGATAGAAAGATCTATGAAAAACTACATAGATCAATATAAATACCAGTGTTAGTTGGCACTGATCTCCAATTTCCAGGGCCATGTTCTTGAATATAAGAAACAAGGATGATGTCTTCCTCAGGAGTCCATGGACCTTTCTTGATGCCAACTTTATCACAGCAAGGAGGTCTTCCCATGGCTGAAGGATGATGAATCTCTATTTATCTCGCCTTACTTTGTTTGTGGCCTTAGGCTAGCCTATGGAGCTTCGAAGCAGTGACATATATACATGGAGACTTAAGAGGAAAAGGAAGGCCAAACTTTTCACACTCATTTAATTTACCTGGCTGACTCACTTAAGATTAGTTTTAAATGCATCAAGTAGTCAATTTAGAAGCCAAAGTCAGAAGGGAAATAAATATCTTCATCTCTTCCCCGTCTTTGGGAATACTATATGTCATACAAATAACACTGGACATTATTTTAAGAAACTGATTATTAGAGCAAACTTTTTCTTATAAAAAATTCACGATTAAAAAATTAGTCTTCTCACAATCAATTTCTTAATTTGATGTTCTCCAACTTGTTTTGCCTTTATTTCTCTTAACCATCAACGTCTCACTCAAGTAAAATCATTGTTTTTTGGAGAAAAAAAAAAAAAAATTGCTTGACTATATTACACTGTCAATAAATAACTTATATCAGATAACCGATTTCTATATCTCAATAAGCTTTCATTGCTACCATATTACTGCACCAAACAATAAAAAAAACCTTGCTTATTTTGACTTTCCAACAGTTTTATTTTTCTTTTTCTATATTTTAATTTGCTAATCAATCTTTTTCGTTGTAAATTTTAAATATAAATCCTTAATTAGAATATTAATTAATGTAGAAATTACTGGCGGTATTTTGTTCCTCAAGAAATTCTCTGATTAGCAAATTAAAAGATATTGAAAAGCTAGTTACTATCAGAACAAGTTTTTGTATAGTAATCTTAGAAAAAAAAGTTCAAACTTTCTGTATTTTTTATTTTACTGAATGAACATGAATCTTTAAAGTGAGTTAATATTTCTCATTTGTAAGGTAAAGTCGCATAAATTCGCCCACTTTAAGAGAATCAAATTTTTAGGTGTGATTTACATTTCCGCACCAGGCTTGACCTTTAACACTTTTTCACCCAACCATACTTTCATCTAAAACTTAACTCTTTAATATAAACTGAAATTAATTTAGTAATTTTATATCATGTATTGGTTTAAATAAGTATAATGTGTATTAATTTTAAGATAAATTAAATTATAAGAGAAAAAAGGGGTTGAATGATCATTCTAAACATAAAAATGTCTATTCTATATTGGTTAGGTAGAACGACTAAGGTAAGGACCGTCTTAAGTTTTTATGGAGTAAAATGTACACTCGTTTTAAAAGATGAAATGTTTGTTCTAGTGGTTATTAGGTCAAAAATTATATAAAAGATTTTATCAAGTTAAACTACTTATTTTCTACCCCTGTTATATTAGGAAAACAAATCCTAATTACCCCATTCTCTACAAAAGCCCTTAAAAGGTAAGATCCAAAAGATATTCAAGACTAAAATATAATGTTCATCATATTAAGGTAAGTGGAGATTTCATTAATCTATTACGCTTCAAATTTTGGATCGTCTATATACATATATATAGGGTGTAGTTATCATGTTTAATGGATAGATGATAAGTTAGATTTGTGGAGCTAGTGTGATTATATGATGATTTTGATATTGTTTATTATGGATGATCTACAATGGAATTTTTGAATCAAATAAACTATTATATTGGTCATTATACGTTACAAAATGTTGAGTTTAAGGTCATCATCTAATAGAGCATACTAAGTTTTTAAGGACTAATAAGGGTTATTTGATCATTAGGTGATCAATAATATGAGATTAGGCATTAAAATTGTAGAGAAAGTTGCAAAAATTATAGATCCATAGAAGTAGACTTGATGGAGCACTTGTTTCAATGACAAAAACAATCATTCCAAGTTCATAAATCTTATTATAGTAAGATGTTCCATAAGAGAAACACTTGTTCTAGTAAAAAAAGCGAACAATTGTTCTAGCATATTCCATAAGGTGAACACTCATTCTAGGTTTTTAAACACTCGTTCCAATAAGTTGTTTTATGAGTTTATGGGAACAATATGAGTGTTTAAAAGTATGATGAATGCCTAGTTAGTAATGCAGTAAAGGTATGTGATATAAGTATATAAGCCATATGTTGTACGATCAATAGCTTTAAGGATACATGAGATAAAAGCATAAATAGGCCATATGAGATGACTAACAAGGGCTTGCACATGAGTTCATGATACATGAAAACATATTTAGTATTTATGCATGAGATGAGTTAAATATGTGCATTTAACATGTTTTCCAAAGAATTTTGGGCATTTGAGTTTTATTAAAGACTTGTTCCTATATATATGTGTGTAGGACTTAAATCCAAGAGATTTATAGCTTTTGCAAACACCCATGAAAATACACTTTTCTTATGTCTTTTTATGATATGCTTTTTGTAGAATTATTATGAGAGAGCAATGGTGGGATTCTTTATGCACACGTCCAAAGTAAGGCACATCCATTATCGGGTGTTTTGAAAGTCCATTCATGTTTTTTTGTGTATGAAAAAGGGGATTACTAGAGCTTGTGTTATTCATATGGTCTTGCTATCAAATCTCTATCTCAGTCTAGTCCAATCCTTATAAACAGTCATAATTGTAAACAATGTTCTATATAATGCTTTTACAAGTTTTAAAATTGTTTTACAACATGCATTGCATTTCACGTCATCGTAGTTATGAATAACAATTATAATCTGGATGACAAGTTCATGAAGTAAGAGATGTAAGACAATAAGTTTAAGGAAAGGAAAAGAAACAGAAAAGAAATGTAAGTACTTAGAGGTCTCCTACTTGTTGAGTATCTAGCTGACATCACTTTTTTTTTTATATATTTACAGATAAAAAATGATTAGTGGTTGCTAAGATATTAGTCGGTTGAGGAGGATCATGAAGGGATTTACTTAAGATGATATTTTCTTTATGAGTATTATTGTTAAGTTTATACTACATGTTATAGTTATAAGTTGAGTTATATTGTTTATTTTGATGAATTTTAGAGTAAGAAGTATAATAGAGTTTGTTTGATTTCGCTTGGTTAAGTTAAGAATGCATGCTTGCTAGTTAAGTAGTAAAATCTTTTTTTAGATACCCAATCTCCTTAGAAGATATTTGTCTAGAGAATGGTGTTATAAAATGAAAACAGGGCAACAATTTTATTTTACTTTCCTTAGCCTATAACCACCAAAGTCAAAACAAAACCAATAGATGACCAACACATTTTCTCAAACCTAACAACCTCTTTTCTTTAATCTTAGCTCTATCATTCTATAACTTGTTTCTCTCAATTTTTTTCTTGTTTCCTTTACTCTTAAACATAGTAAAATTCTTCCATTATGAAAGGGATTGAGAGCTTTAAATCTAGGGTTCAATGGCAAAATTGAAAAAAAAAATTGAGGAAATCATGACCTATAGATCATAATAGACAACTCTCTATTATATGTGACTTATAGTTTTCTTATTAAGTTGACAGTGAATAAAATCATGATTAATCTACGATTAATCATCTCTTTATTCATGAACTTGAGCCACCAAATTAATAAACAATTAGTGTTAAATTAATTATACATTTTAATGGTACGATTACCATGCAATAGAATCCTTTCAACATACTGATATCGAGCCTAAGACACAAAAGTAGTGTCATCTTAAATTTTCTTGAATTCTCAAGTAATATCCAAATATTATTGGACACAAACATTGGTCTAATCCCATTGTAACTACAAACTTAATTGGTTGTAGTCATCTGTCAAATAATACCATAAGACGTTGTCTCTACATCCAAAAATGATGAATCCTATATAGATCCACCATAACCCAAATATATTTCTTGAGATAGCCAACAAATATTGTATTGATAGTGTTAAAAGAAGACTATTTTAGTTTAGTGTCAAAAAAGTCTAAAGATCACATGAACTACCATCAGTTAGAGAATTTTTTATGTATACTGATCTTAGATTGATCTTATCTTTATATATTACCATACATCCCAAAATTTAGATAATCATGAATTTAGCAAAATGAGATAACAATTGTGTACATAATCATGTATAATGATGAATAGTCATGCATCATCTTCTATAAAAGAAGACAAAATTTCACCTTTTAAGAACTTTTGAAAAACATCCTCACTCACACCTTGTATATAGACATTTACACTCGTCCTTTAAGGTCCTAACATACTATATAATGATTATTAGTGGCCTCCCTTTTGGCACGTGCTCCATGTTGATACTAAGCCTTCTTATCCTTAAAACAAAAATTGTTAACACAAGTTCACTCATACTAAAGATAAAGAAGCCACCTATGCTGGTATGTGTTCCCTTAAACATCCCATGTGTTTGTTTAACATGTTGTAAATATATATCCTATAAATAGATCCTATGTAAAAATTTATGACCCATGTTTGAACTCTTTGATATACGTTTAAAATTTTAAAATTAACATATATTTCGTTTTAAACTATTTTAGTGCTATAAATCCTAACAAAAGTTAGATTGAATATCCCTATACCCCGAGGACATTTGTTAAACAAACATAAATAATTGACTAACTACATTATATGCTTAGTAAAAATTATAAAACCTTTATTTTAATTGCATCATCATATATATTGTTGCATGTGGCTTTGTTAAAAGCCTCTATAATTACCTTACATTATTGAACTCTAATTAGGAAAATTTGTATCACGTATTATGCACTATGTTGAAGATAGAACATAAGCGTTAACTTTTGTGTTACGATTAAGTCTGAGCCTATTAATCAATGTAAACTCATACAAATTGAACATCATGTCCATACCAATAAGAGGAAACCAAAATTCTTGGTTTTTTTTTTTTTTTTGATAAGTAAGATTATATTAACAAAAAAAAGAGTGCGAATTCGAAAAATAACCTAAGTTCAACTAGCCAAAGGTAATCAACACAACAACAAGAGATCACCAACAAACAACATTCTCCTCATGACTTCTTTATTTAGAATCTAGTTTTCACAAAGACATAACTTTTGGTTAAAGTCCCTTTTTGTAATCTTTGACAAAGGCACTAAATGCATAAATACATCGTTGAATTTGGAGGCATCTAAATCCAAGAATAAACGATAATAAGTGTAGACAAACATAATCTTTTACTTAGTTTCTTCCTAATATCATCCCCTCTCATCTCATCTTTGTAACATCAATCACTTATGTTATAAAATAATTTATAGTTTGGTAATTTTCAACTACTACTCCAAGTTGCATTCCTTGCTCCTTTAACTTTCTCTTATTGGACAATGATGCATTCTACACACAAATAATTGAAATAATGAGTTATTAATTAACAAATTTCAAATTAGTGGATTATTTATCCAAACTATAGTTTAAAAACATTAGCTGTGTAGGATCTTGTGAAGTTGGCACCATTTTTCCAATTGATAAAAATGATTACGTCAATTGGGGATTTTCATTTATAACCGCTAACTTGGTTAGAAATATTATCCCAACAATGAAATCAACTTCAATTCAATATATTTACAATTCTTTTGCATCAAACACATTGACAACTATCAAGCCAACAACTAAAACATAAAAAACTTTAATATTATTAGGATTAGTATAGTTTTTAAATTCAAAAACCAGTTCGTAAACCTTAATAATTTAACCGAAATAATACCAATTTTCAAGGAATCCACATAAAATAGGTAATGAACTAACCTTTTTATCTATGTCTGTCCCTATTTGTTTGATCCAAAACTTTCTATCAAATTTTGTCGTCAAATTTGTTTGCAACACCACCAAATTTGCACAAACTTGTTCGGAGCCAATCTTTCAAAGTTAGTTTGACAAATTGAATGCTGATTATTCAATAATATTCTATTGGAAACTAAAACTACTTCATTGGAAGTTCAAACTGATCCTTTTTTTTTTTTTTTTTGGCGTTGAAAAACAAAACTTTAATGTGGTGGATCATTTAATGTAGTCTCTCCTTCGTACTGGATTTTGTCTTTTGTGACGCGATTGGTTCGGCCCATGTCTCTTCCATTCAACAAATCCAACACACTTTTGATCCAACAGCACTGTTAAAGTCATTTGAAGAATCCCACTTCTTCACCGGTATGTATTGACCCAAGTCGTGTGATTCCGGCGAATGGAGTCAAGCATCTTGGACTCAGTAGGTAGTGAGATCATCGGAGTTATGTCTCCGGTGTCTCTTTGCATGCTTCTTGTTGTTCTTTTAGTTTATTCCCTCTCGCCTTCCGATCCCCTTTCTGAACCTCCCATTCGCACTGCTGCCAATCTCATCTACATCGAAAACCCCCAAGACTCCACCACCCAGAAGCTCGAAGGCGTCTTCCTCAACGCCTTGGTCTTCGTTGTTCTCATCGCCATCGTCACCTTCTTGCTTGTCATCCTTTATTACTACAATTTCACCAACTTCTTGAAGAATTACATGCGCTTCTCCGCCTTCTTCGTATTAGGTATCTTTCATTCTTCAATGTCTTTTCTTGTATTTTATTTAATTGCAAAATTTCAGTTTTATTTCCATATTTTCGATATCTGAAAATGGGTTTGGTATGATATTGTAAATGAGCATTTTGTTTTTAGGATTATATTAGAAAACATTGGTACTCATTTAGGTTTTCGTAAAGTTTTTCGTATGCCTTGTATTCTTATCCACTATGAAAAATTGTATTTGAAATATTTTTTTAAGGATTATGTTCGAAAACATTTTCAATTCATTCAGACTGCTGGTGAAGTATTGTTGTTTTCCATGGTAGGTACACTGGGTTGTTCGATCTTTTTAATAATTCTGTTCTATCTCAATTTTTTTCAATATGTGAAAATGTTTTTTGTCTGATATTATGAAATGACAATTTCGGAAACATGTCAACTTATTTAGGTTTTCAATAAGTTTTCCGTATTTCTTGTGTGAGCATCCAGACTGAAAAACTGATTTTGAAGCATTGTTGTGTTCCTTGTTAGGTACAATGGGCGGTTCGATCTTTCTGTCAATCATTCAGCATTATACTATACCTGTTGATTCTATAACATGTTTTGTGCTCCTATTTAATTTTACTGTTGTGGGTGTGTTGTCGGTATTTTCGGGTGGGATACCCATTATGTTGAGGCAAGGGTACATGGTGTGTTTGGGAATTATTGTAGCAGCCTGGTTTACGAAATTGCCTGAGTGGACTACATGGGCTTTGTTGGTGGCATTAGCTGTTTATGATTTGGTAGCAGTTTTGGCACCTGGTGGCCCACTCAGGTTGTTGGTGGAGTTGGCTTCAAGCCGGGATGAGGAGCTTCCTGCTTTGGTTTATGAAGCTCGGCCAACTGTTTCAAATCGTGAAAGAAACCAAAGGCCCAGCATGGCTGGGATTTCTGATTCTGGGTCTGTGGAGTTGCAAGCTGTGTCTAGGGACGATGTTGATCAAAGGAATCCTGAGTATCCTCCCCTGAATGTGAATAGTTTTGAGAGCATGGAACATAAAAGGAATGACGAAGTAGTGGAGAGGTTGCCCTTGGTGGGTCATTTGAGGGAAGGATATGGATCAAGTAGTAGTGGTTCATCATCTGAGTATTCACCAGTAATTGTCAATAGGGAAAATGAGATTGTTGTGGAGGAGGAGATGTCACCTCTTGTTGATATGATGAGGTTGGGGGAGCCAACAAGGAGGGATGGCTTGGAGGATGGTATGGAAGCGAGTAGAGGCATCAAACTTGGTCTTGGAGATTTTGTTTTCTACAGTGTTCTTGTGGGAAGGGCTGCAATGTATGATTTGATGACAGTATATGCGTGTTACCTGGCAATTATATCTGGACTTGGGTGTACTCTGATTTTGCTGTCTGTGTGCCGTCAAGCTCTGCCTGCCCTTCCTATATCCATTTCTTTGGGTATATTATTTTACTTCTTAACTCGGTTATTGATGGAACCTTTCGTTGTTGGTACTGCAACAAACTTGATGATGTTTTGATTCTTAATTTTTTTGAAAATGATTACAGTGTTAAAAAAATGAAATTTTTGTAGACATGAGTTTTCTATTCGCAGTGGAAACTGTTCCTACATGATCAATGTTTCTTTACTGCTTAGGAAAGCTCTCCCTGATATGGGTTGTGACCAGATAGTACAGCATATTGAAGACAATCTGATAACTAGCTTGCTGGGCCATATATAAAATTTAAACCTGATGATTAAGCTTTGTCTTGACTACAGATGTTGAAATTTAGGATACCTATCTTTTATTTTACTTACTGCAGGAAACACATTGGAAGGTACAGATTTATGATGTACACTCAATACAGGAGTGAATTTACCTTCATTTACTAATTCCTATACTTCTATTAATGGGTCAGACCATACACTTATGCTTATACCTGTCTTGTTACTATACTATTCTTGAAGCTGCTCATTTGTTTTGTGTGCACTATGTCACATTATGGATCTTGCATATGGCATAAATTGTTCGCAGCTTTTATTCTAAAAGATATAAATCTTATATGTAATTTCTTTTCTTTTTTTTTTCTTTTCCAAGTTGCTTGGTTCTGAAATATGGGCGTCGAGAAGCGTAGATGAACATATGGAGGGAAGTGTGAATGTTCCTATTCATATAGAAGGGTAAAAAAAAAATGAGGTTTTATATTAAATTTGTCTGATGTATTTATATTATTAAAATATTATCAAAATAATTATTATCTAGGTTTTCAGATATTTTTGAATCAATTGTGTTTATAATGAATCTTAAGATAACATATTAAATGTCGCGTTCTGTATTAACCGAGTCCAGCAGACCTTATGGCTTGCTTTCGCTGTGTACTTATTCTTGGAGAGGGATTGGTGAGTTTTCTAGGAGTTGGGTGGTTCTATTTTTTGCCCCTTTAGTATTCACTTGACAATAAGTTCCTTATTAAGTTTTTGGACTCAGCTTTCATATTAAATGAGATTGAGATTGTGCTGTAAATCATTTGTGTATGAAGTATATATGTTTGGAAAAGAAATTATAAATTTAAATAATTGAAAACTTTAAAAATTATTTTAATTTTTATTCCAAAATTCTCGTTAGAGTTTGGAGTTGAGGGATCTATCCTGGCTTTTGCCCTTGTTGGGTGGTAGACTGATGAATGTGGGTCACTACAGTGTTATGGCCCGGCTAATTTTAATGGGCCCACACAAACTTATGGAAAGGAAAATGATTCTTCACCTCTACTATTTTCCTCATCCTATGTCCCCAACTTTAAAAGCCAAAATATTTAATCTCATCCTATGTTTTCCAAAACAACAAAATTTTATCTTTTAATTTTAAAAAATATTAAACATTTACTAATGGGTCAAAATCGATAATTAAATTTAACTATCAATTGTTAAATGTCAATTGTTATAAGTGTTTTTTTATCTTTTTAAATAAAAATATTAAAATAAATTTTATAAAAAAATATTTAAAATAAAATAATAAAAAATTTTAAATTTTAATAAACAAATTTAAAAAATTAAAAAAAAAAACTGCAAACATGGGAAATGACAATGTTAGCAGTGGTAGCGCAACTTTTTAAAATTTTTAAATATTTTTATTAAATTTTAAGATTTTTATTATTATTTTAAGTTTGAAATAATTTTATCAAATTTTAAAATTGTTTATTTATTTTAATATATATTATGCTTTATTATAATTTTAATATATCTTATACTTTATTATAATTTTTTATTTTTTTGATTAAAGGTGTTTTTATCATTTCATAAAAAATGTTAACAAAATTAAATAAAAAATATTTCATGTTTAGTTGTTTGGTTTTTTAAAAAAGTTGGAAATTGGATAGTTAGAGAAACTTTAGGTGGGATTAAGTCTTTTGGCCAATTTTAAATGATGTGATTATACTGGGAAAAAAAAAAAGCTACATTACTATGTCCACCTAATATTTGATGAATTCTCAATTCTTATCCTTTAATTTTGAAAACACTTATTTTTTTCTCATTTATCAAAATTAACTATGAATTTTAACAATTAAAAAATATATATGTCATTTTATTTAAATATTAAAATAAAAGTATAATTAATTCTCATTTTATTTACAAAGTTTAAAACATTATAATAACACACTTGTTAAACTAAAATGTTAATACTATTATAATGGCATAAATATTCATTTTTAAAAATTTTCTGAAGGTAAACAGATATTCTTTTCTTCTCTTGTTTAATAAATTATCGTATTTACTGTATATATTTTGAAAATATAACTATAACCTTAACGGTTTGTAATATAATATTTATACTGGTAATTTTTATTTTATGTGTGTTTTGGGAGTGTAACTATCATTTTCGAAAATGTTTATTTTTCAAATAATATTAAAATTTTCAAAAGGCCCCAAAATGTTTTGAATTTCAAAACTCCTTTAAAAATTTTTAAAGCCCCTAACACTTTCAAACATTGTAGTTTGCCCCCAATATATAATTATACATTATTGACACTTTTATTTATATTTGTATTAGTAATTTTTTTCAATTGAAATTAATATAGATTAAAACACAAAATTATTTAATAAAACTAATGTACACAATTTAAAGTATTGCAATATGTTGTAGTAGTAACGATGATAATCAATTAATTAATTATAATATCTTCTATGGTGAGAGATAAAATAAAAGCAAATTAAGAGAATGATAATCGAACACCAGATTTTTTTTAATGTAGTTTGTTCTACTATTTGAGAGATTGTATCCATAATTATGGTATTAGTAACTTTATGAGGAATGTCTTAACAAAGTATGATAGAAATTAAAAGAGGATGTCTTAATAACGACTCAATTTTATATAGCGATCATAAAGAAAGTTGTTAGATTTTTGTGAGAGTCTTAGTACTTATGTTAGGATAATGTTTTATCTAATTGTAAGTATCAGATGTTAGCTATATAGACTTGTATATCTAATTTCTATGTTTTTTATATTTCACCTCATCCCCTTGATCTTTTATATTTATAAAATAAATGGAATGAGTTATAACATAGTTGGTTATCTTTCAAAAAATAGCTTTTTAAGCCATTATATGCTAGAGATAAGATAACATAAGACAAGAAGTTAATGTTTTCTATTATAGACAAGTGACATTGCATTCTCTAAGTGAGGGAATTCTATTTGTAGGTTGAGACATGAGTTATTACTTCTATAGCAAATCACTTCTAAGAAAACTACTTCACAATTTAGAATTTAATGTATTACTATTGCCCCTTAGTTGTCCAAGTATGAGCAAAAGTTTGGAAACTTTTCTAGCCTTCTATTTGAATGGGTGTCAAGTAAAGATACAAAGTCCTTCATTATATTTTGTGATAAGAATTCTTTAGTTGTCATAATTAAAATTTCATATGCTTTGTAACATAACATTCAAAACCTTGGCAACATGTTCCACATGATGCAATGTATGTGGAAATCATTTTCTTTTTGGAAATTATTTTGTTTGTCGATCAAACTAAATTGAGATATGAATTTGAAACCAATGGTCTATTGAGCTATATCGACTAGTAATTGGTATTCAGGTGACATCTCACCCATATACCCATTTATTCTTTCATTCTTTCATGCATATCATTGTCGTTTGTAAACTTAGAGTGTACATTGAGCTCAATAAGTTTCTCCTAACAACAATTCTTATGAAAACATTAAAAACCATTTATTTTTATATGAAAAACATGTTTTCTAAGCATTTCTAAAACTAACATCATGCATAGGATCGGGTCCCCCTTTCATTTGAAAACGCTTAACAATCATCATCTAAAAATATGCAATTTTAAATTTTACATCTCTTAAAACTTCTTGTATACATTTCATAAACATTTTGAAGCCCTTTATGCGATGCATATGTATTAGAAACAATCATATAATTCATTCTAAACAGTCAAAACCTGTCTATGAAGCATTTTCAAACCAAATAGGATTGTGTTATGACACTTTTTCTATGTCATGGCATGGACTCCTTGTCCATGTTGTGTCATGACAAACTTTTCTCTCTTACAATGCTTATCATAGAAGCTACAAATTGAAGTGATCATTTATTCTCATTCAACATGTAATATTTCACCTAATGTTTAATAAAACCTCTCTCTAAATTGTCTAAACACAATAAATATCCAATTATGTATGTTAAGTCTAGTTCATATCACATTACAACAAATACAATCAAAGTGATAACCCTTAATTTATGAACCTTAACACCCAACAATTTAGGGTAAATTTAGGGAATTGACAATCTATTAACACCTTACCCTAATTTTATATTCTATGTAGAACTAGGAGGTACTACTTACCTTGCTTGCCAAATTACTTCTCCCCACTGCAAATTTCCTTCAAACCTTGTTTCAGTTGTCCTTTCTGTCATAACAAAATCAAGAGGATACTTTCGAAATTCCATTAAAACCTATTTCATTTTTACCTTAATCCACTTAGAAGAGGAAGAAGAGAAGATCCTTGGCTGAGAGGTATTTCAACTAATAATCTTGAAGAAATTGAAGGGAAATAGGAAGAAACTTTGTTGTTATGAAAGGAGAAGAGAGAAACATCTATGAAGAAGAAGTGAAATTGGCTAAGGCATGCTTTATACACACGCCTTCAAATAATAATTTTACCATCCAACTCTTTTTTTTTTTTTTTTTTACCCTAACATTTTATAATTATGAACGACATTATGTACATTATCATGAGTATTAATTTAAATTTCAGATTGATGTGTCACCATATAGTAGATGGCTAGTCTATTCTTAATTCAAAATAAATTCTTTCAATTTATTACACACAATTTTAATATATTACATCAACTTATTCTTTATACCTCAAATTTTGTCCTTATAATGTCAACAAAACTAGTACTAATTATTGTGGATTAATAATGTTAAGACTAGACAAACATTGTAGCCATAAGTAGAAGCAAAGCAGTACCATTACGAAGGCCATAAATGCCTCCTTATTAACAGACCACCCAACGTAATTTTAAAATTTCCTTAATAGCCGCATTATTGCTGTTGCAGTTGGTGTCCAAGGACAATGGTAGCTTTAGCATGGAAGCAGGAGGGAGAACTCTTATTTCCCGGTTCTCCTATAACTAAATACCGACGAAACATACTGATCAATATTATAATTTGGGATTCTGAGTTCCCTTTGAGATTTTAAGGAGTTGCTCTTTGGACAGCATGGTATGATGAAAGCTGTACAGTAACTTCTATGGTAGAATTAGAGAGGCCTTTATTTACCAAATTTTGTATTTATTCTATAGGAACGGAGCTTATATAGGTTAAACTAAAACAATTTAGTTGTTCTAATTATCATTTCTATCTTCTCTTCAATATTTTAATTTCATTTAAAATAGATTTAAATATATACTTAATGCATGTGTTCTAACTCTCGCAACAAAAATGGAAATATAACATAAATTTACAATGTCCTTCATATTCTTGCAAAGGGATAAAAATTTTACATTACCTACCTCTACTGCATCTTGTATTATAAAGAAATAATCAAAGTTGGTCCATGCATGCCAAAATAAATCCGAATTTATCGAATTATTTCTACATTATTCCTGTTTTTTTTTTTTTTTTTAATTGTTAAAATGGACAATGTGGTGAACCAATCTATTACATGGACATGCATTGGTATGACATTATAATTTTGATTTACTTTTCATTAATTGCAGCTTAAAGAAGTAGAAATTTGCATTCAATTTTACAAGCCCACCAAAATTTGAAGGCATTGATTAAGAAATTAAAGCCAGTAATCAATTATAAAAATTAAAATTTCCTTCACAACCACCCATTCCAGGTTGGCCTTTGTTTTCCCTGGTTCATTTTCCCGCATACTAAATCTATATAAATATATTTCCCTTCCATCCACATCTTACAAGTCTATTTTATCAGTTTAAAACAAAAAAGAAGAGTAGCTATTTGGGGGTTTTAATTCATTTAAACTTCATGTCAATGCCTACTCCAACATCAAATTTTATTATTTCTTGTTTGATTGTGTTGGCTTTGACTAATATTGTTCCTCTAGCTGAGGCCAGAGCTTTCTTTATCTTTGGAGATTCGCTTGTCGACAGTGGCAACAACAACTTCTTAGCCACATCTGCTCGCGCTGATGCTCCTCCTTATGGTATTGATTATCCTTCTCGGTTTCCCACCGGCCGTTTTTCCAATGGACTCAACATTCCGGATATCATCAGTCTGTTCTCTAATTTATCCTTCTCGATAACATTACATTTTATTAGATATTGATATGCCTAGAACATCTATTAATGTATATAATTTCAGGTCAGCAAATCGGGCAACCGGAAGCCCCATTGCCATTCTTAAGCCCAGAGCTTCAAGGCAATAGGCTTCTTATTGGAGCCAACTTCGCTTCTGCTGGTATCGGAATTCTCAATGATACTGGAATTCAATTTGTAAGTTTGGAAATCAAGCATCATACTTTTAAAACATTATTTTATTTTTTAAATAAAATCTCAACTAACCTAACATTAATACTTCATTTGCATGCAGGTTAACATTATCAGAATGTTCAGACAACTTGATTATTTTGAAGAATACCAGCGTCGAGTGACTAGTCTCGTCGGAGAACAACAAGCCCGCTGCCTTGTAAACCAAGCGCTCGTACTTATCACCGTTGGTGGAAATGATTTTGTGAATAACTACTACTTGGTTCCCTTCTCTGCAAGATCTCGCCAATTCGCTTTGACAGATTATGTTAGTTATCTCATTTCTGAGTACAAAAAATTGCTCCAGGTAATCCAAATATCACCACTTTTCTACGGACGCTTATGAAAAAAAAAACTCTGACGATTATGAAAAAATAATTGTGAATGCAGAGGCTGTATAATCTGGGTGCACGTAGGGTTCTGGTGACAGGGACGGGGCCACTGGGGTGTGTTCCGGCGGAACTGGCGTTGAGGGGCACTAATGGAGGATGCTCGTCGGAACTGCAAAGAGCTGCAGCATTGTACAACCCACAGCTGGATCAAATGATTCAGCAACTTAACAGCGAAATTCGTGAAACCGTCTTTGTTGCTGTAAACTCTCAACAAATGAACACTGATTTCATCACTAATCCTCAAGCTTTTGGTATTCATGCCCTTGATATTTTGAAACTTTTTCAAACATTTTCTAACTGTCATATACACTTTATCTACTTAGTGTTATTTCTTAAAAGCATAAAATATATAAATAAATGCTTGTTGATATTCATGCATGGATGATTTTTGCAGGCTTTACAACATCAAAAACAGCATGTTGTGGACAAGGACCATACAATGGGATAGGTTTATGCACAGCATTGTCAAATCTGTGTTCTGATCGAAGCCTCTATGCATTTTGGGATCCATTTCATCCATCTGAAAAGGCGAACAGAATCATCGTTCAACAGATTATGACTGGTTCTAACAAGTACATGAACCCTATGAATCTCAGCACCATTTTGGCTTTGGATTCCAGGACTTAGAGTTCAATCAAAGCCAAGAGACCATCCGCCACGCATTAACTTCTGAATTTCTTCATTTGTGAAGTTTTATTGTGTTTGAATTATTATGTTTGAAGCGTCGGATGGAGTTTCTAAGTGTGGTTTTTTAAATTTAATAAATTATTAGTGATCAATGTGTATCGGATTCTTGGTGAATAAATTATGGGAAAGGGAAGAATGCAATTGTAATGTAATTTATTTCTTTCAGTACTATTATTAATTATATTGTCAGTCAGTGATAATTATCTCTGAATTAATAATTAATTAACTACCAAGGCGTTATATCTTTGATGGGAGAAAAAATTTTACGAAGGATTATACCAAGCGACCCATAATAATGAGTTTTGTTAATTTGTACGAAGGCCGAATAAGTTTAAATGCATAACGTACGTTGAAATTGTTGAAAAGAATAAAATTTTTACAACCAAAAGAAATACGTAAAAAATAATTTGCTGATCAACTATTATAAATAGAGAGTGTAAAATTTATTATTTTAAAAAATAACAATCAATCATCTCAGGATAAAAACTGGAATTTAAATGACTAAACAAGGGTTTTTAGACGAATTCGTCTAGGGTAAACTGATAAAAGTTTTTGTATCTAAAGAAAAAAATTCGTTTCCAATTTTAAATTGTAAAACAAATAAAGAACAAATGAATGGCGATATATCACTTTTATTTGGTCTTCTCCGAAATCACAAAAAACTGTTAACTTTATAGTTAATTAAATTTACGTTTGCTGTGGTGTACTGTACACACATTTAAGTTTCTGTTGTTAACTAATTAAAGCCAATAATGTAAAAATTAGAAGAGTAAAACACTAGCAGTAAGAGTAAAAAATAATTGTTAAGTTTGCCCTAAAGAATTTGATATTTGCTCCTAAAGGAGTAAATCATTTCCCTGGTTACTTTAATCCTAGAATTCTTTGCATCTATAATATTACTCTTAAATAATCATACAAGTCTGTTTTCATGTTCCATTACAAATGAATAGGTTATTAAATAATAGTTTTTCTTTCTAGTTAAAGAAATATTGAACAGGTAGAAGTCATGAAAAACAATGATAATGCAGGTGGCCGTCTATTTCATGCATTAAGTGTAAAGTTGCCGCAGTTTAACTAATTTTTTTGGTCCATCATCATGTGATTTCAATGGACTCCGAAAAAACATTCAATTATGCCAAACCGCCGCACAAGTTTACAGCCAAAATATATAAATCCAATAATTTAGTTGAAGTTATTGTGTAAGCATTATTGGCACACAAAAAAGCAGTGCAAAAATTTGGAGATTTGCCCACCATAAATAGTTGAATATCTTGTTGGGTGAAGGAGCTGTTTTCGCCTTACGTTTTTCAACATGTAGTTGACCCCTGCAATTTTCAAAAAGTATTCAAGATATCCAAAGCACAAAAAATAATTATTTAAGGATGTTTATGTCACTTCATTAAATGACCAAACAAAATCTTGAAACACACACATACACACAAGAAATCTTTTATGACTCATAAAATATATATGTATACACATACACACACAAACACACATTTAAACACAAACGAATCCTCCATGTAACAGATATGTTCCAAGCATAATTTAGTCTTTTTCCTTTTATAAGGAACTAAAACTTGGACTCTTAGGGGAAAATGTGATTTAAACAAGGTTAGAAAGGGGGGAATGACTATTTCATTAAGTTAAGAGATAAGATTAACATTTGTGTTTTAGTTTGAGGAGTTAATTAAAAATAGGAGATAATTAGAAGCATTATGAGGTATATTCTGAAATTGTATAAAAGATCAAGTTAGCCATAAATTCAGAGTTTTTATTTCTCTTAAGACTCTCTCTCACATGGTTTTCTCTTCCAAGAAGGGGGAATTTTCGATCTCTTGAAGAAAACAAGAGTAATTGAAGAAGATTTTTGCCAATTAAAGTTTTCATGTAGATAATTATGACCCTTCGAATTTGGTATTTAAACTAGTTGAGTCAAGAATGGGAACCCTTGATTGTGATTGTGTGTTAGAGAAAGGATTTTGGTAAATTAAAGTGCCCTCTCATCAAATTTCTTATTGATCCTTTGTCAATGTAAGAGTAACTTCCCTTTCTCCAAGATTTATGTTTTGTTTAAAGTAAATTGAAAGCATGACCACCCAAATTGCCCTATTAAAGAAATTCAATAACAATTATGACATTCCATAGCATCACAAAATCCTTATGTGTATATATTGGACAACGGAAGTCTAACGCAAAAAATTTTAAAAAAAAAATATTTGAAACGAATTTGAGACAAATTCAAAGTGAGAAAAACCTTCAAATGCAAGTATAAACTTCCTAATACTAAATTACATGTATAATAATGCCCTTGCTCCAAGGGCAATAAATTTTTCAATCCAAAAGTTAAATTTTCGTTCTGTTTACATGAGTTGGATGCATGAAAAAAACCTCAAATAATACTCATTCTTACAGTACTTAATATCATGATTGGAACATTTTATTTCTTTGTTTCAGAAAATGGGTTCACAGATTATAGGCCAAATAGGAGAATGACAATTGTTTCTCCATCTCCACTTAGCCGCTTTAATGAAGCATTTGAGTGGTCCGGCACTCCAAGCCCACCATTCTCTTGTTACATTGATGGATTTATATTACAAATTCATAATGGGTACCCAAGTGAAAAAAGTTTTCAGACACATACACCATTTTTTCCTGTAACTGGGATTACCCGGAAGCCCTTGCATTCATGGGACCGAAGGCTACAATCATGTTGCAAATTCAGCACTAAGCAATGACGAGAGATTAGTTTTATATTTCACACTTTTTTTTATTTCAATTCTATTATGTGCAATTCAAATTCTCTATATGGATAGAACATTTCATTGTGTCTAACACTACTGATTAGGCAATCATTAATCAGGGTGTTGGGGTAAGGAGGGGGGAAAGAGGATAGGAAGAAAAAAAATTGGTAAACGAGGAAAAAGAAATTTTAGGTTTCATTGATGAAAGGTATTTTAGACTCCTATTACAAAATACGATAAGCCATTGCGGGAAGTTTACAATCACAAGATACAAAGATTGACAATACGAACAGTTGACATTGAATCTACAAGGGAGCATCATAATAATACAAAGCTGCGATGTGTTGACATCGTTGGCCCAATGTAAAGCACCCTACAAAACCAAATCTTGAAGCTACACTGCAATCCATCACTCGCTACTTCTAACAGCGTGATTCAAATAAAAACATGAGACCTGAAAAAAGATGCAATACATACTTTGACAACCTCCAGATCTAGGTGGCAAGTTATTCACACTAAGGTTTTATTTTCACAACAAATACACCTAAGAATAATAACAAATAATTTTAGACTATAGCATAATGAATAACATGCTACAGTTAGTCACTAGAAAATTCACCACCAACTTGAAATGGTTGAGCACACGAGTTTAGCTTTAGCTGGAGGAAATCTAAGCGAATGGATTTCCTCCTACAGAAGCAACATGTCCTTGAGCTGGGACATTCCTGAAATGAAAAAGGGAGCAACTTAGTTATTTCAAATGGCAGCAGCTTAAAGGTGGTGTCTGTTCATACTTGATCAATTTATTTGAACAGTTTAGAAACCACCAGAAAATAATTTGTAAAAAAGGGTATCACAACCAGAATGTTATATCTTCTAAGAAATGATCATTTCTAGAAAATAATATGTAAATTCATATCAAACTACCAATTTTCAACAAGTGGAGCCAAAGAAAGCACTATTCCTACATTTTTGATAGATACAAAGTTAAGATGCAACTTCAACTCCAATCATGTAGTTTACATCGAGGGGCATCTGAAATGAACATAGTAATTGAGTTAGCCACCTTATATGACACAGTCCCTATTTATTTCCTCATTTTTGTTGTGCAAAAGAGACTTTTAATAGCTCTGCACGTTCCTCATTTGGGTGATTAAGTGTACCAAAAAGTAAAAATTTTGGGGCTATGAGAAGAGATTTAGTATGTTGTGGAGTTTAAATATTTAGATTAAGGCTGGGTTTGGAGGCAGAAAGCTGTCAACGGACCAATATTAAGGTGGAAGTTCTTCAATTATTAACAGGAAAGATGTTTAGGTTTCAGATGACGGTTTAAACTTAAGCACGAGTAGATATACTACAGATGTGAAGTTTTGCTTAGAGTTTTTAGCATCGTACCCACTACAGCAACTGAAAAAAGTTAGCTTTATGGTGATTAACATGCAACTAGATCACATAAGACCACGTTTCAAGCTAAGAAGCATGCTACCAATCAGGCAATCTCTCCCAAACTTGCTTAATTCAAATATTGTGATAAATCACCACAAGTCATAATTTAGCAAAATGCTGACAAAAAGGATGCCTAAAAGTGGTATCACTATTTCAACAACGATTATTACAGGCACCACCAAAATAATAACAAGAGCAAATAACAAACTTACGGTAATTGCAAGGTTGGCGCCTGCCCTGACAGGTATGCAAAGCCACCTGCACATTAGACAGAAAGATAAAAGATGCCATTGTTAAGGATGTTTCACATCTATGCAGCTGCTCATATCCAACAAAATGCTTTAAACTACCAAGAAACCAGCACATCACAAACAACAGTTGTCCGCTATTTAGTAATAACAGATTTCAGTAGCAAGAGTCAAAGAACAGTTACCCTGTGATGCTGCAGGGATAAAAGGAGTAACTGGATCTTGAGGAAACAACGACTGAGTTGCACCACCAATGAAGGTGCATGGCAATTGTGCATTCGGAAGTGCAGCTTGCAAGGAGCTCATGTCCAAGAACTGAAAGATGATATATTGCAAGACAAAATTAAGTATAACAAATAAAAAATTGAGAGATCATAACGATGCGACCTGGAAAATTTATCATCATCCATAGCAAATAGAAACGGAATTGGAAAACAGTTAATTGAAACAACATTATTATCATCAAGACCTGAACATAAATAAAAAAATGCTCGGACTTCATAAATATAAATGCTTTATATAGCTCTAAAAAGTGAAAAATGATCATACCAACTGGCCTTAGAATACACAAGTATATAAATTTGACAATATACTGCTCTGTTTCTACAAACAAACATGAACCCTGTAAACAAAATTGTCTTATTTATTTATTTATGAACTGAACGTTAGAGCTATTATTTTTAATGAATATAAAATTAATAAATCTATCTTTACAATAGCATTTGATAATGCTAAAAATAATGATAAAGTGGTTGAATTAATTTTAAATCATTTACGTGTACCTTTTGATGGAAAATTATTTCATATTAAGTATGCGTGTCATGTCATGAATTTAATAGCATAGGAAAGCATGAGCTTAGCTAAAGATCATATGGCATTAACTAGACATGCTATTACTTATATTTCATCATCCTCATCTTGTTTACAAGCATACCATCATATGTATAAACATAAAGGAATAAAAAAAAAAATTACAACTGATGTTAAAGCTAAGTGAAATTCTACACATCTTATATTGAAAGCTTGTGAGGATTATGAAAACGCAATAACTCAATTTTTTAATACACAACTTAAAAATCCTAAAAACCTCTTTTTTTTTTTTTTTAAATAACGATAATTGAGAAAATTGTTATGGCTCTAATGAACAAGTTAAAGCCTCCCAAAACAGCAATAGATTTATGTTCCAAAATTTATTATCCTACAACATGTTCAATTTTATATTTGATTATTATAAGTTTCATGATATTTAAGAAGTATTGCATGTATGATGGAAGAAAAATTCAAAAAAGATTGGAAAAACATAGCTTTGTTATTTGTTTAGAAACCACTTTAGATCCTAGGGCAAATTTATTAGGTGTCCAAAATTTATTAGAGATTATACATGATAATACATATGAACCTCTAGCTTTTAGATTAGACAATAAACAAAAATTTTTGTTACAAAGGTATCACATTTATGAATAAAAATATGGTAACACTGCAGATACTTCAGATTCAAAACCACTGAAATGTTCAAGTGGTTCATCCTGTGGCATGTTCCAATTGTGGTCCATACTTAGGAAAGGTAAGCAACTGGTAGGTCAATCCTATAATTTTGGTGAATATTATAATTATATTAATATTAACCATTTTCCTAAAACAATTAATAAAAAATGAAATTTTTGATATTTTAGCATAGTGAAAAGCGCATCAAAATACTTATTCAAATGTTTTTTGCCTTAACACATGATCTAATAACCTCTTCGGTGTCTACTGTAGTATAAAGTCAGTTTTTAGTGCAAGTAGATGTATTTTGAATGATAAACATTGTAATTTACATCCAAATCTGATCAAGACTATTATGTGTATAAAAGATTGAGTCACCACAAAATTTAAATTACAAAATTGTATGACTGACGATATATTTAAAGACTTTAAAAATTTAAATGTTCAAGATAATTAGATAATTAAAGATTTGAAAATTAGTTAAAATTTTTGTAATTAAATTTAATTTAAATTGCATGTTGGAGTGTATAATGTATTTTAATTTTCAATAACATAACTATGGTTTTTCTCCGTCATAAGTGATGTCATATCAATAAAATTTATGAGGTATTGTCTTCATTTCAATTATGTGAAATTATTTTGAAACTAATACATTGTATAATAAAATTACTTAACAAAATAATAATAATAATTGGAAAAAAATTTAAAAAAGTTACCATAGTAGGTCAAGCTGACCCAGCTGCTTTGACACCTTTGGATGCATCCTTACATATACAACCAAAAAAATACATGGATGTATCCTCAATAGATGGTTAAGATGGGGTGACAAGCACACTCCGAAAAAACCACTCTTAACTAGCCCAAGTCCTTCCAATAAAAATGTTTCCAATGTGGAAAAATAACTTATTTCACCTACTATAAATAAGGATTCAAGTCTCAACTAAATTACAAGTTTATAATTTTCTCATATAGGTGAGATAAATTTTAACAATTCAATTCATCTATTATAAATAAATCTATTTTTCTTTTTTTCTCATCATACTACAACTTTTTTTAATGTTTTCTTTATTGAAAAACATAATATTTTTAATTTAATAATTAATAAGTAAAATTTATTGAAAAAACATTTAAGCTATAATATTGAATTGAGTCGAACTGAACTCGCACTTGGCTTATCAACTCAAACTCAACTTTGTTGAAACTCGTTGAGCTTGGTTTTACTTGAATACAACACCAATTTATGGGTTTGTCCAACAAGTAACTTGGATCTTCAACATATTTAGGACTTGATCACGATCCTTCTACAAGTAGAAGTTCTTTATCATCTTTTCCAATAGTTGTCCATTGACGTTGCATGCAACATGTTATAAGCCCAGAGGGATATCAACTTTGTTCACCCTTTTTTTATTGATTATTAGGACATGTTCCATGCAACTCCTTCATTCTCTAGTTTGCCTCTTTAGGTCATCTACACACTATGGATTGTTTTCAAGCTTACTCAATTTTGGAGACTCGGAGCATCTTTCCTTTGGCTACAACTCCTCTATTTGAGGGAAGTCAAAGTTGAGACTCTTACGACTTAACTGAGTTTTCTTTTTTGTAACTAGGCTTTTTTAAACCTTACTTCAAGCATGCTCTTCCTCAGTTGTCTCTATCTGACACGGTTTACTATCTATAGTATGAGAGGAATAACCAAGTGATCTATCAACATCCCAAACCATGATGAGAGATAGTTACAAACATCTATGTATCATGGATACACTAACTAAATTCATCTATATATGCATATCTTATCATATAAAAGTCATCTTATATTCCAACTTCTTATCATATAAAAGTGGAATAATATATCAATCTCACCATTGTCAAGGCCAGAGTCTAATGTTCCTTTTACCTCATCCTCTAGTCCTAGCACAACATGAAAGAGCAAACAACCTTAGAACCAGTATCCACAATGATAGGGGTAATGAAATCCAAGTTAACATCAAGTAAAGCATAGCAATTGACAAGCTAAAAATGCTTACTATTAGCCATCAACAAAGAAGTGGGACTAGTTCAATGTGCAGTTACTGATGCCCAATATATGATCATGATCATCCTCAATAGTCAACAATGAATCAAAGTCCCAATCAGATCTTAAAGAAACATTCCAACTCATCTACCACCCTAGGTTGCCAATATCATGGCCATAAAAACCTGATTCCTTCATCTGAGTAAGATTGAGCACTAACATCTAGATCAATAACTGAAATCTTAGGCGCCTAAACCATCACTAACTATGAAACGTCATCCTTCCCTAGACCCGAAGTATCACATTACTTCTACAACACATTGGCTATGGTATTTCCCTTATTCAAAAACCATGTTGGCTCAGAAGGGCCAACCAAATCCACCATAGACCCTTCTTGGGCTGCCTTACTATCCCTCTCCTTGGTCTCCTTAAGTGGTTGGCTATTGTGTTCAAAAAGACACTTCACAACTCTTTAGTTTTCATTCATATTTAACTCTAAACTTGAATAGGGACTTGTGACAATTTGCATTGAATCTCAAATTGATGCAAGCAAAAAAAAAAAAAAAAAAGGTTTCTTTACATCCAATTCTACACATACTTAAGCACAAGCTATCTGAGTGCAAGTATAAATCTATCACATAAGAATAGTCGGCCTACAACACTAGAAATTGTACTTAACCCCTGTTATGCCCAAAAAGGAGAGGAACAAATACTCAATACTAATTTGGCTCTCCCAAATTTTAAAAAATCTTTAGTTTTGATACAAGAGGAAACCAATAGCTTACTTTAGCAAAGTCTTTTTGATAGACATCGTCTTAAGTTCGCCTATGAACAAGAGTCAATGACCATTGTTCTTTCACTTCAAAAATGGTGTCACTACCTAATGGGTCGTCATTTTATCATCCACATTGATCAAACGAGCCTTTGTTCCTTGATGGATCAAAGGGTGTGAGGAGTTGAACAATATAAATGGAAATTAAGCTATTGAGATTTGATTTTAAGATAATATACCAGCCAAGGTATGAAAACAACGTGATTGATGCTTTATCTTGAAAATCAAGAGGATCTAATGAGTGAGCCTTATCGAAAATGAAGCAGATGGGGATTAAGGGCATAAAGGATGAAGTAACAAAGGATGATTGGTTAAGGAAAATTATTCAGAAGTTTTTGGATTCTTCAATACACCTAGGTTTTTCTCTACGCAATGATGCTCTCCTTCATAAGGGTTGCTAGTTCTTGCAAAGGACTTAGTTTTCATCCTTCAATTTTTTGTTAGAGTTTTGTGATTCCCCTTTTGAAGCACACTTAGGGTTTTTATGCACTTATAAAAGAACTACGACAGTGTCACATTAGGAGATTGTTAAAGAGTTTGTGGCCAATTGCAAGGTGTATCAAAGGAATAAAAATGAAGCTAAGAGCCCTGTGGATTGTTAAAACCCTTACCGATTACTTCACAAGTGTGGGCAAACATCTCGATGAATTTTGTGAGGGGATTTGCTCAAGTCACAATGATTAAATACTATCTTAGTTATGGCCGATAGGTTAACTAAGTATATGCTCATTTCCTTCCCTTATCCCACCCATTTATGGCTAATGAAGTGGCGAATTTGTCGGCTAAGGAAGTTGTAAGGCTCCATGGGTACTCTAACTCTAACATATTGAATTAGGATCTAGTTTTTATGAGTCATTTTTTATCCAAATTGTTCCGAGTCACTAGCAATTTCTTGAAGCATATTTCATGCTACTACCCACAAACAAATCAACAAACGGAGGCAATAATCGACACCTGGCTACTTATGTTGTTTTACAAGTACTCAACCTAAACAATGAAGTAAATGGCTTTCTTAAACAAAATATTGGTTTAATATGACATTCCAAGGATCCGTCAGTACAATTCCATTCAAAGTCTTACACGGCCGCAATCCACTTACACTTCTACAACTCATAGAGGAGTAATCTCTAAATGAAGAAGTCAACATTAAAATCAAAGAACACAATCTCATTTTGGATGAGTTGGAAATAGATTTTTTGAATGTGTAGACAAAATGAAAAAATTAGCAAACACCTATAAGCGGGAGGTTGAATTGGTAATAGGTGATTAGGTATTGAAAAAAAAAACAAAAAAGAACAAAAAGAATTGAATAATTCTTGTCTGAGTTCATTCACTAGTGAATGGTGAATTTATACATGATTTACAAGAACCAACTAGAAAAGAAATTAAAACTCAATCAACCTAAACTAGGAAAATAACAAAACAAAATATACACTAACCTAAACTAGAAAAACAATCAAATTAGTAATATAAAATAACTAAATAGAGTATTAATCTCTAAACTTAGAGATCTATTTCAATTTTCGTATAGGTATTTCTCAAACTCGAACGTTATAACTTGTGTTCCTTAGCAAAATGTCCAATTGAAAAACTCAATGCGTGCTTTTATGGACCTTATGAGGTGCTTGAGCGCATTGGCCAGGCAACTTATAGATTGACCCTACCATTTGAGGCCCAAATTCAACCCATTTTCCATATTTCTCACCTTATGAGTATTGTTGGGCATAAGTTTTGCAGTCAGCCTTTATCTACTAGTCTATTGAAGGAAAGGGAATTGTAACTCCATCCTTTGATGGTAAACGTTGTGAGGCAACTAAAGGATGGTATTGTTTAAGTCTTGATTTAATGGAAGGGACTACTTGAATTTGATTGTTCTTGGGAGGGTTTTTCAGTCATCATCTTGATTCAATGGAAGGGACTATTTGAATTTGATAATTCTTGGGAGGATTTTTCAGTCATCAATGACCAACTTCCAAAATTTCACCTTGAGGACAAGGTGAAATTGGTTTAAGGGATATTGATAGGCTTATCAAGGTATAAATGGGGAAGAGGAAGGTTAAAACTACACATGGCAATGAACCATTGATGGGAGTTGTAACCGTATGTAGAGTGGGGCATGAAAAAGGATATAAGGAATTTGGCAACAGGGATTTAAGGCAAAACAGAAGAGAGAGAGAGGATATAACCTAGCAATCTCTTGGAGCTGGCATTAGCCCTCTGTATCCATTTACCAGTGGTGATAAGAGGTGTAATTCCCATAAATATCGCATGCTTCTGGACTGTTTGGTTGTGTTGTTGTTAAGCTGCTACAGGTGGATTGCAATGGAGATTATATGTGGTGTGTTGTAGTGTTCTGGCCAAGTTGGAGCAGGAGACTTGTATAAGCTTGATTGAAGCATTTGGACTAAACTTGGACCAAATCTGGAAGAATTCAAAGGTTAAGCATAACCTGGTTCAACAGATTATGACACAGAAAATGAAAAGGCCAACAACCGTTCCTGGCTTCCTCTTACCTCCCACAATCAAGATCCAATTGCATTCACCTTACTTCTTAAATCTAGTGGTCTTCACCTCAAATTTAGAAACTTACAATCACTGGTCAGCAAGGCAAAATATCTAGGAAAAATAGTATCTTATTAAAACTACCTTCAGAAATAAACATAACTACAACTGAACCAGCAACAAGGAGAGAATTCAATAAGCATCAAGATTACTTTCCCTAGTATTGATAGACTTCTTGTTGTCCGTTAATAAGATCTGGGGATTTAGCTGCAGGCTTCTAATAAAAATATATTTCTTCTCTAACCATGCTACCTAGTAACATCACACTTCTCTGTCTTCATCGCCAAATCCTTACTTTTACCTTGAATGACCCTCAAGCTCTTAACTAACAGACAAGGAGAGTAATAGGATTTAAACATAAAGGGAAATGTACTAAAGAAAATCTATGGCTTACCATATTATTTTGCTCCAAATCAGTATCATAAGGAAAATCGAATGGGTTTATTGATTTAAGATCAGTGGCATGTGCTTGTGTCTCTCCCTGCATAAACGTATATAAGTTCACAAACATACAGATAAATCAGGAAAATCTAATGGCTAAAATCACACAGAAAAATAGTAATACAAACCACTAGAGGAGGCACTGATGGTGTACATAGAGGCCCTATGCCAGCATGTAATGGTACAGCCACCAGCTGCGGTCCATGTTGAGACACAGCTCTCTGATTTCCACCTTGATTACAATCCTAAAAAAAAAAATGTTGGATGAAGCAGAAAAGCAGGGCTTTTACAAAATTCTGACATGGGGACGGCAACTTCTGAAATTATTACACTGAAATGCTGATCTGTAATTGATGATGACTGATTAGCTGTTAATTGCAGTTCAAAATTTTGCTGAATTTCCTCCATTGGAAGATTGCCAGTACAACCATCAAAAGCATTCCATGACTGTTAAAAAAAATAATAGATAAATTGAGTACAACCATCTCTGCATACCAACCCATCAATCTCAAAAGATGATGGCACTAAGTGGCAAATTTGAAGCTAGTGGACCTCAAAATCCTAACACAAGAAGAGTCTTCCTAAAGCATTTTAAGAAGGCATTTTGGAAAAAAAAAAGGTTGCTTACCTGAGTGCTTGCAGCCATAGTGGGAGCTTGAACATTGTTTAAACCATCAAACCACAGATCAGATGATGGAGTAGGTGGGTCAGCATCAGAATTTAGATTTGCTGGCCACTGAGAAGTTGGATTGAAGGATGAAAGTTGGTCAAATTTGACTGAAGAAACTCCATTAACAGGAACTGTAGGAAAGGAAAGACCTTCATTTCCTTGAATGGATGCTGTAGGTGGTGTATCAAATGTTGCCCATCCTCCATTTTTAGGATCAGACAACTCCTGAGATTTTGTATCCAAGGTTGAACTGGATGACTGATCAGAAATATCAAAGAAATCTAAAGATTTAGGAGCAGTTTGGGGAGTCTGATGAAAATTCACAGAAGTAGATGAAGCCTGCAACATGTGGAACACATTCACAGGAGTTGATGTTGCTGGCAGCTGAAACAAATCAATTGGAGCAGCAGAGGACACTGATTCTTCTATAACTGGCGCCTGAAAAAGGTCCAAGCCACCATAATATGCTGGAGCAGGGGGTTGTGCAACAGTAGATAATTTATCCTCACAGGCTCCAGCAGCTTGTTCAGGTTCAGACACAACATCTAAAATGCTACCTGAATTATATGACTTGAGAGATACAGAGTTGCTGTCAAATGATCCAAAGCTTCCCAAGGATGTTGTTCTCTGAATAGAACGGTAGACAAATGCCAGCTTTTTAGAAACAGAAGAACAGGAAAAGGAAAGAGGATGAAAGGTTTGCAGAAAATAAAAACTGCATAACAGTTTTACCTAAAATCAACTTACAATGTAATCATATTTCAACCACTTGATAGCTCATTGTGGAAGAAAAGTTCCTCGGTTTAAGTGTTATCATGGTGTTCATTTTTTATTTTACAATTTAATCATATTCTAGGGTCAATATTATCCTAACATTAACACTAAAATTTCACTAATGCAATCCCTAAGCAAGGGTCATGAGGATAAGGAAAAGTGATAGGAAACACATGAATTAAAGATGGCATTTGATGGTTCACTTTCACGTTTAGTTGATTGTAAATCAAGCATTTAGAACATGTGGACAGAATTCTATCGTCATCTTTCAAATAAGAGCACACATATCTAACAAACAGTATAAGATTATGTGCAAATCAAACAGAACTAATATTACAGCGAAATTTAATTCAAAGATTCGTGCAATTAATTTATTAAGTGGCTGACAATCACTTTATACAGAACATTCACCAAAAAACAGACAACATTAAGTGTTACAAATAAGATATGGACAAGTCTGTGCACCATTTAAATTAGGATACTTCCATATGGGAAATGAAAACCTTTCGAAAACTGCATCCTGCTACTAATAGAAGCAACTATACCTGTGGACGTGGAATGCCATCTATATCTCTCCTGAAACTTGCCATTGAGGATGAAATATCCCGTGAAGGCTGAAGAGGTGGGCTGTTAAATCCCATATCCTTCCCAAAGTTAGGAGACTCTGTACCAGACCTGAATGGATCACCTCCACTGGACACCGAAAAGTCAGAAACCCTAGAACTAGAGCCCTCATTAGCAAACCTGTCCTCAAACATTTGATCGCTCATCTGACCAGGGCTGTAGATAAAATTAGAGGTTTTCCCAGCATAGTGGCCTCTATCTGAACCAGGTTTCCTGGTAAGTGCAGCATTTTGCTTTCCATAAAGCCGATCTTCATATTGGTGATCATAAGGTGGACTTTGGGAATAGGAATGATAAGAACTGGCACGCCTGGTCTCATCTTCATGGTTTCCTAGGCCCTGTAAAATTAAACTATAAATACTAAATGTAACAGTTCTACCTAGGTTACAAAAAGAAAAATTGACATGGAACAGAAGGACAATAGCATAGATGATTTAGTGCCCTTCATATACATCCTGAAAGTACCCTTTCTTGTAGGAACTATCAATGTATCTTTTAAACTAATAATAAAGATAAATGAAAATAAACATTATTCAAATGTATTTCTTCCCTTAACAAAAAAATGGATTTCAGAAGGCTTTTCATAAAGAAAAAAATATAAAACATGTTCAAAGCATCTTTTCTATTTTTCACTTCATGATAAGAAAAATAGATTCAGAAAACAAGACAAATACTCTAAAGTTTCAGCAAATTTTTTTCTATAAAAAGCATATATGTAATCAATGTGGATGTGTGTTTAAGATCATACTACCTGTGTATCTTTTGGAGGTTTCTCAGTCTTTCCTCCAGCATATCTTCTATCAACATACACAAGCTTTATAAACTCTCGGACCTTCTCAACTTTGCTGCAAGAAGAAAAAAAGATTAGAAAAATTATATTTTTTTCCATTTACATGCCTCCTTTAGAGACAAATTATTTATCCTACCTGCTATCAGGTAATATTTGCCTTTGTGGATCCCAATTCTTTAGATATATTTCCCTTGCACGCTGAAAAGGACAAACATCTTATCAGATTAACAAGTATCACATTTTCACCAAGACAGAATATTTTTTTGTTGCTTGTACCTGATTACCCCCATTTTGAAGAGCTTCAACTTCTTGGGAGCTAAACTTAGACAATGATACAGACTTCACACGATGAGTAAACTCACGACTGTATCTCACCAAAAGATAAAAAGATGAATTAAGATAAAGAACATGAAAATTCAAAAGGATTGAAACAACTTCCAGCAATAATTTCCTTTACCAAATAGAAACAACAAGCAAACCAACCCATCAACATGCTAGAACTAAATAAAAAATAAAAAAAAAGAAGTTTCATTCCAGAGACAATTTTCCTTTAGAAAAGGCCAAATAACCCCATCTTTTCTATGTGTATAACCTGCTCATATTAGTCAACGCCCCTCCTCTGACCTAGTCCACCTTCCATTTCTAGGTAGACTAAAGTAAAATATATAACAAATGGACCCAACTTTGTACACAAATATAGAACACATACCTAAAAAATTTCAGAATGTAATTGTTTATTATTCATTAGAATAAGAATAATGGATAAGTTTAGCTAATTTAACTTTAAGTACCAGAATACTCACATTGCAAAACAAGAGAATACATATTTTAAAACACCAGTATCTCTGCAATGAAACTACTAAAACAGAAATAACAAACAACAAATTATGAATCCATCACAGTACTTACTGTATCCCACTGCAAGTCATGCAAACAAAAGTCCAAAAATTGATACAAACATATTGTGGACCCTGCACAGATATTAGACAGTAAATCAACAAATATTCCAAGAAAATTTAAAAAAAAAAAAAAAAGGGAAAACAAAGGGTAAGAAGAACCAAAGAAATGTGGTATATATCTTCAACTTAAAGGAAATGATAATATTATGCTTATTTAAGTGAAGACTTCAATACAATTTTCTCCAAAATTACAAATGTCCATTTTTTAACTATTTCCAGATCTTCAGCTGTGACCTTATCAAGCAACCAAGAAAACAAATCAAATTGACTATGCCTCAATCCTGAATTAGACAGGTTGGTAACAGATTTAAATTCTGTATAGGAAGCTTAAAATTCAAATTTCCTCTAATGTGATTGTATGGCTATTCCTTCACTTTTAAGTCCCTACAGCTTCAATTGAGTCACTATAACACTAGCACATCCATTATATTACACATGACAAAACAACCTCAATTGATAACTTATGTCAAGTACCATCTCTTCCTTCTAACAAGACCAATGCATCAATTCTTGCCTCATTTTTCTTATGTTAATATACATCAATTCTAACATCCACATTTCAGCACTACTCATTTTTACTAACATCCACATTTCAGCAATACTCATTTTTATTCCCAACATTGTTTAGTCCTCAAGTTAACATAATCCTTGTTCTTTTTTCCAGTTTGGCAGATATTCGCACCATCATATAGCATTCATGCAGCTCTAATTTCATGGGTAGCATCATCAATTTTGGATATACCAGAATTGGCTACTCTTGCTTGCTTTCTACAAATTAATTTTTTCATCAGTTTCTCCCGTATAACCATAGTGTCACAAATTGTAGGCCATATGCTATGTTCAGGTACTCCATAAACTGAAACCACTGGGCTCCGAAAGTTTTCCCCACCAATTATCTTCTGATAAATCCCTCACATATTTTCATCATTCATACTTAATGATACCAAAAATAAAATTCCCAAGTGCTTTCATCCTAAACACGCCTAAGAGCTAGAGAAACCAGAAATACACTTCCCAATAAGCTTTTTTTTTTTTCAAATATTTGATATCACAGGCCAGAGAAAAACTCACAAGCTCTCTCTCTCTCACTATAAAACAACCAAAAATAAAAAATCCGCTTCATCAAACCATTTTCTAAGAAAATTTAACATCAGGGAATCACGATCTCTCTCTTCATTATACCCCAAATCCCTCCCTCTTTCCGTAGTTTCTCAGCAATCAGACCTTTAGCTTCCACTTCAAAATTTTGAAAAAGTACAAAAACAAAGACCAAAAAAAGAGCAATAAATAAAAATAAAAAACAAAAAATACCAGGCTTTTGCAGTTAATACAACGTCGATTAGGAGGCAGCTTCATTAGACCTCTTATAATCTTCTCGTTCCTCTCTTCTTCTCTTCTACTTCCCATATCTGAAACAGCCCTAGACCTCTAAATAAAGCTCAATTTTTTTAAGGATGTCTCACGAAAATCGACCCCAAAGAACAGAACCCAATTGAATATTTTCACAGATTCTGATCAAAGGGAAGGGTTCTTTGGGGTTTAAGAATTTCGTTGAGGTACAGACTGGGTTTACGTCCCCCTAGAGAAGTTCAACAGCTCAATTGGAGACAAAAACTCTGCGCACCTTCGTTTTTTGAATGTAAAGTTGTTTTACTTTTTCTTTTTGAATTTCTTATTACGGGATTTATGTCATTTCAAATGCTCGAGTAACATCATCAATTTCATCCCTAAATTTTCAGTTCAAATTTTGTTAGAATGACTTTCTATTCATTGATTGACTTACCCGTACTCTTGCTCCCACTCCATTCTCATATATTAATTCGTTATTATTTAATATCATCGTTAAATTATTCTTTGTTTGTTGATGCTTAAGAAAAAAGGACTATTACTCAAAATCCCAAGGTTTTCCCATTTCCTAAACCCCCTCCATGGATGCCAGGATAACTAGGGACGTGCATAAACCAGCTCAAAAGGCAAATTAAAAATGAATTATTTGAAATTTACAATTTAATTTGGTACAGGTCCAAAATCAGTTTAATTTGGATTAGATTAATTTATAAACTATCCCTTTTTCGAGTAAACCTTCAACATTTGAAGAGTACTAAAATTTTTTTTAAAAGGTTCAATCAAGGACACACCCAAATATGTGATAAAATTGGTATTGATATGTGATGAATGTTCATACACGAGAATATACAATTATCCATAATTGGGCAAAAAGTCAATGGTAACCCCAAATAAGTCATAGTTATGAATGGAAAAGAATGAAAGATTGACATATTATTATATGTTTTGTATGCATGCAAAATATATGATTGTACATCAATAAATGTGTGCACGATCATGAAAAAATGATCTTTTGTGTATACATTTAATTTGATGTGTGCTTATATGAAAATATTTACATAACTATACACCAAAAGAGAAATCTTATCACCAAATCATGTGCTCAAAGTTATCCCTCTCAAATGAAGGATAATATATGTGTTAAAAGGTACCCAAAGATTGTTAAAACCAAAGCATAAAGAAACCAAATCCAAAATATCTTCAAACATTAAAGAATAAAATTGAAGACTAAAGAGAAATTATATTAGTTGTAGATCATTTATCACCAAAAATAATTTATTGGAATAACACAACCTATAAATCAAGCAATTCTTCGAAATAATATAGTTCACAAATCAAACACTTTACAAGGAGAGAAAGAATCAAAGCTAAAATTGTAATAAGTAAATTAGTATAAAAAAAAATAGTATAACTTAACATAAAGGATATCTAGTTTGAAAAAAATAAACAAGGGTTAGTTTTACCATTAAAAAAATAATTTGTTTATAACTTTTTTTGTCTTTAACAAAGGTGTTTAAATAATAAGAATGAAATAAGACATGAAAAAAGAAGATTAGATATACTATTGAGAGTCAAATTATTTTAATTAAAAAATGTATGGATAAGGAAAATTGTGTCCTAGGCACAAAAACCTCTGATAACAAATTGTTTTATTGACAATGTATTCAAATATTGAACAATTGTATATATATATATATATATATATATGACACGATTATGATTTGGATATTTGACACTTGAGATTACTCATTGGTTATATTTATTCAATTTATAAATTGATCTTACTTATGGTTTTAATAAATTATATCGTATATTTAATAATGTTTTAGTGATATTTTACTTCGAAGGACAACACCTTTAAAATAGAGTGTTATAATTGATATTATAGAGGGTGTTGCAATTGGTATCAGAGAACGATTCTTCAACCGATAGTGAGATGTCTCGGTATGCCACCAAACTCTTTAAAGCTGATTCCAACATAGCATTGTTAATAAAATAGTTGTGGATAAATTTAAAATATGGAGGGCTTGCTTTTCATTCTTGAGAAAATGAAATAAAATTTTAAAAACAACATATGCTTAATATTTTATACAACTTTCTTGTTGCCGTCAGATTTAAGTACCAAACCCCATCCAACGGCAAAATCCAACAATAACAACTCTTGAATTGGTCTGTGCCTCACTTGAACTCACCACTTCATTTCGGTTCTGCCACCCTTATCTCGCCGTTTCTGCCGCGCTGTCTCGATGGCAACTGTCATTAAAACGCCGCTGTTTCACGCACCTCCGACACGTGTGCCTTTCCCTGCCGTAAAATCCGCAAAACCCTTTCGCGTTTCCTTCAGACAACAACATACAAGCACCACCACGAGAGTCTTTTCTCGGACGGCTCATCTCTGTTTCCCTGCTATTCCCTCTCTCCGGTTCGTAAAGTTCGCCCCTTTAGCTTCAAGTGGAGAAACCGAAACCACCGAGACCGAGGAGGAGATTGAAAAACCTGAAGTCGTGGTATTTTTTTAATATTGATTTTTATTTTCTTTTTTATAACTTGAAATTAAAATCTTTATCAGTAGAGCATTGTAAATTATTTGTGATTTTTTTGTTTAGGGAATAGGGTAATGTTTAGCTGAGAAACTACATTAAAAAAATTACGACATTAAAGCAATAAAAATACTCGAAGTCGAGAAATAACCTATAGTAAAAGGAAGGGGAGTGGAGATCGTAGAATTTTGCATCCTTGAACTGTCATTCATTATTGTGTGAGTTGATATTATGTTTGAACATATGAAAAATGAACCCCACCCTATTATAGAAAAAAAAAAAAGAAGAAGATGTTTTGATGATTGTATGTTTGTTTCTTGAATTAGCATTTTTTTTTTTTTTTGGTTTTACTTATGTAGTTGGATAAACTATGGAAATATTGTTGAGCCCAACCTAGAATGTTTTACTGGCTGTGCCCATGGTTGTAATTTGTGAGAATGGCAAGATAGACTTAGGGGGTGTATTTATGTAGCTTTGCATACAAACTCTAACTGCATGGGCATGGAAGTTGTGACATTGAAAGAGGTTTACAGTTTATGTTGAACTTATTTTCTTATATAACTTGTGTGGTGGGAGGAAAAGTAAATGTAAAAAATCAATGTGTAGCTTTTGATGCTTTGGAAGAGATAAGCTGGATATGATGCGGGGAGTAGTTGATCTGAAGAGGGTTTTGATTTTGGAAGAATCCCTAATCAGATAATATGAGTAAGAGATTAGTTAAGTTAGAATTCAATTTGTATTAAGGCTCCTTAAGTAAGGCTTCACGTTTTGACTGCAAAAGTTGGTATCTCAAAGGAGAGTGGTCATGAATTGAACATGATTATAGATAAGAGAGGTAATCATGTTGTCAAAAATGGAATATTTGGCAAAACGTTTGATGATAGGCATTTGGGAGTCTAAGTTGATTGGAATGGGGTTAAACTTGGTGAAAATCATTGGATGGGCATTCTGGTGAAGGTATGGCAACTGGCTTTTGCAACTCTAGGGTTGGAGATATTGATACTTGAAGGTTGGATGAAGTTACCATTATTCTTTACAGTAATGTTTTAGATGCTGTAGAATAACTTTCTTTTCCTTGGGTGGTGGTTTCTATGAATATAATTTAAGTTAGCAATTGAGTGGATAACTAATTGGGCCTACATGAAACTCAAAATGAAGCTGAAATTCTACAAAAAGAGTGCTTTTGAAAATACAGGAAATGTTATTAAAGCACAATTTGTGGGGATTAAAACTTATTCTGCAGGCAAGACCATTAATCATAATCAATTTCAGCAGTACTCTTTCATCTAAAGCTTGTATGGCAATTGTCTGTAATTTGGTCTTAAATTTTTGGAAATTTAATTTTCTTGAACCCATTCACAATCCATAATCATACTTCCAGTCTATATAATGCAGACATAGCAAGCCCTGCCTAAGTCTAGTATCTGATTGTAATTGAAAGTAAATCATGAATCACCTGACATGGGCATATTACAAATCATAAGCATATAAATCCCATCCCAGTGTAGAGCTCTAAAACTTCGCCTAATACTAGTTTAAAGTTTCATACAAGTCCTGTCTATAGTAATATTATTGGGTTGGGGGTTTAAACATGGCAATACATTGCTGGGTTTGGTGAATCTATAGAATATCTGTCAATATGCTGTGTCATTGATCGGTCATCCCATTTGTTACAAAGTGCAAATCATCCTATCCAACAAAAATACTCTTGGCCATGGTTAAATGATTGATTTTCAAACTAAAGAGGTTTATCACTTTACACTTAATACCATTGGGGAGCGGAATTTTCACATTATGGATTCCTGTCGTAATTATGTTACTTGGTTGGTCCTCACACTTATACAATGTGCTAGTCTTTCTATCCAGGCAAAAGCGGGAAAAAAAAAGGGTGCTCAATATTGCTAACTCATTATATACTCACTTTAGTTTTCTTGTGATACGCACAGCATAATTATGATGTACTGGATTTCATAGCTTCTATTTGTATCAAGTGTTTGTATTTTATACCATGATTAAATGATTGATTGTTAAACCAGAGATTTCTGAATTTTTACATTATGCCATTGATGGGGGCTTGAATATTCTATTATTTTGAATTATATTACTTTATAGATTTTGCTGCACATGTGAATTTGCTATTATTTTTTAATTACTTTGTATTTACGTAGGTTTTTCTGCACATGGTCAAAATATTAAAATTGAAATTGAATCATAAACTGTAAAGTCATTTTTCAAGATCCTATTACTGCCTTAAACATGCTAGTTAACTGTTGTGTTCTACTTGAGGTTTCTTGAATTTTGCATCTTGTGTAGTATTCAAGGATTTTGTTTTACATTGCCATATTTTCTGGAAGTGTGTATTTGGAATTTTCTATTAAAAGGAGAAAATTTCTACACAAGAGCACTGGTTAAATCTGAGGGATTGGTAAGCTTTGAGGAAATTTCCACTTCCAGTAGAAGTTGCACATATTTTTTCTGTGGAAGAAGGATTTACTGAAATGGTCAGGGAAAAAAATATGTATTTTTATATTTCACTAAATGAAGAAAGGGGAGCAATAATCTATCTTCACCAAAGCAGGAGCTTTTGCCCAAAAAAATGTGGATAACTGTAGAATGGGATAAGCAAATGCTCTAATGTCTGTTCATTTTAAATCTTAAGCACATTCCTCGTAAATTAAATGGAGTCACTTGGGTAAAAAGGAGTTTACTGTTTGAAATCATGTTTTGCTACCAACTGGCGTACTAAATGACTGTGAATTATGAATTTAAGATCTAGATAATTTTTGCTGTATGTTACTTATTTTCACAATAAAAGTTTAGCATCTTTTGGATGTTATATTTTCTGAAAAGATCAAATAGTAATCATAATAGAGTGGACACATAACATTTTATGAAAGTGTTAAGATTGCTATATTTATGAATTGTTGGGTTGAGGGGGCGAAGAGGGTTTTGGGAGGCAACATATGCTGGGATGTTTTGAAGTTGATTTCCATCGTGTATTGTTTTGATTCTGATGGATGTCCATTAAATATGTGGCATAAATATGACACTTGAAAGCATTGGCAGATCATCCTGCACCCATAACTATTATGTTTTTTAATGTTGGACTTGGCTAATCCATTTTAACACTTGATTTGGCTGTAGTTTCAATTAATGATTTATGCCCTTACCCAAATATCTCTCTGTTATTTTTTGAACTTTAATTTGAGACATTTTATATAGATTTTTTTGTAAAATTTCTCTGTTCCAAGATTCATGTTTCTAATAGATTTATGAAACAGGATTCTTTAGATGGTGCTGTTGGTGTTGAGGATGCATCGAGCGACAATGACACTACTGTTGCAGAGGAAACACATACATCTGTCATTAATGAGTTGCTCCAATCATATAAAGAAGCATTGGCCAATAATGATGATTCTAGAGTTGCTGAGATAGAAGATTACTTAAAATCCATTGATGGTGAGAAAGTCAATCTTGAGAGTAAACTGGCTCAGTTGTCCAAAGAGTTGTCTGTGGAGAAGGATCGTATTCTTAGGATAAGTGCAGACTTTGACAATTTTCGGAAGAGGACAGAGAGGGAACGCGCATCACTTGTATTAAATGCTCAAGGGGAAGTTGTTGAGAGATTGTTACAAGTTTTGGATAATTTTGAGAGGGCTAAAAACCAAATTAAAGTAGAAACAGAGGGAGAGGAAAAGATAAACATAAGCTATCAGAGCATAAACAAGCAGTTGGTAGAAATTCTTGGCTCACTTGGTGTTGTTCCTGTGGAGACAATTGGAAAGCCCTTTGATCCATTGGTGAGTCACCTTGCTCTATTATATTATTTAAGCATGATAGACTCACTTCCTTGCTCAAACAGGAATTAGAATTGCTTTATGTTATCTCATTTAGAATTTTCTTTTGTCTTTTTCGAAGGGAAAAAGGAAAACAAAACAGATTTAGACCAAGAGTGCTACTCTTTTCTTTTCTGCCCTTTGATGTGAAGTCATTTCTTTACATTCTATTGCATTAGTTGTAGAAGAAGCAGATAGGTAAGTTATTTTTCAGTTTAAGCAAAGGTATAGGACATGCTCTAGTGCCCCCACAATTGACCATAAATTATTGGACACTACAGATCTAGAATATATCTGAGTCTTATGCTCTATACTGATGAACTTAGCGTGAGTTGTTGATCATTGAGCCTGATGTTAAAGTTGTAGTGCAATCCTTCTAGTAATTTGCTGTAATGATGGTCCTATTTCATTGCTGGCTTAATGGAGGTGAATTCCCGAGTGGGCTCAAAAATCAGTTGAGTACTTGATGAAATTTTTCATAAGCTTAATCAAGTATGTTCAGGTTTTGTGAAAACCTGGATACGCTTTTAACCCAAACCTAGTCTTGATTGATTTGAGCCAACTTGGTGATTTTTTTGAAGTAATCACCTAAATTATCATGGCGTAATTTTTTCAAAATGAAATATTTAAAGTGGTGGTCAGGTTATGACTCAGTAAATTTAATGAAAGCTTCATTCTTTGTCATACATTGCCTTGAGTTGGTGACAAGTAAAGTGACTACTACGGCATCTCTAATCATTAGAGATTCGAATGATGTCAATGATTTTCTTACGATTTTCGTTTTCATTGTTAAAGCTGCACGAAGCAATCATGCGTGAGGACTCCTCAGAATTTGAAGAAGGTATAGTTATTGAAGAATTCCGCAAGGGTTTCAAACTTGGTGACAGGCTTTTACGTCCATCAATGGTGAAGGTATCTGCTGGTCCAGGGCCTGCAAAGCCAGAAGTAGAACCATCTGAGGAGGAATTGAGTGAAATCGCAGAAAACAACACAGCAGAAGTTGAAGCAGAGTCATCTTAAAGGAGAAATACACAAACCTAGAGTTCAGTTTTGTAAAAGCAGCAGCAGTTTTAATGTTTTCAGTTCAGTTTGTTGCGTAAACTTCATGGGGGGCTTTGACGATATTCTACTTCTATGGTTACTTTCATAGAGGAATCCCAATTGGCTTGAGAATATTAATATAGGCATTTATTGGAAGATATTATTTGTTTATCATGGAGTGTTTTTCATTATTTGCTATTGTATTCTTCTGTAAACTTGTTAATGGAAGGACATAGTTTTGAGGGCATATATTTTTTTATTATTAAAGTCTGTTATATGGAGAAACTCTTTTTTGCCCGGACCCAGAGAATCTGACACTTAAAAATGCTTGGATGTAATATATGCATGTAAATCAGCCTCTTTGTCTTCTATATATAAAAGGTCTATAAAAGGTAAAGAATCTAGCTTGAAAGCAAAATATTAGTCAATTAGACAGTTGAATTGAACCCTCCATTAGAGATACATAAATATTTCTCTTTTATATTTGTAATATAAACCTACTAGAAAACCACATTAAAACTTTCCTAGTTTTAATCTACGTACAATTTCAACCATCATCATTAGAATGGAGAACAAAATTATATAGCTAATTCTAAAATTTTATATATATATATTGATGATGAGAAATTGCATCCATAAATACTGTAAGGCACTAGAATAAGACAATGTGTTTTTTTCAAATCCGATTTTCATTTTTCAGGCATGGTCTAGTGGGAATCTAGTGATTAAACTGCTACTTTTGGATCTTTGATGTCCTAAAGGGAAAATTTTCTGGTGGTTATGCAAAACTTAAAGGGTCAATAACAATTTTGTGAAGCAGCAAAGAAAACTCTTTGGTTGGTCCTGTTCCAGCATTCATGTGAAGTTACTTTACATAAACACAATATTCCATGCAACAGATATCTTTAAAATAAATTAATCGTTAGCGTGGTGATTAGACAAAAAAAAAAGGTAATGCATGGGCAACAATGTGATGGGGCATAATTTATTTCTCTTTGTTTTTGCATACATTCTTTATATAAAGCTGGATGGCGCTTTACTTCCTACACTAAGAATTAGAAAGTTTGTTTTCTGCTGCTAAGGAGTTCTTGCGAGTGTTCTTCCACTCTCTTTTTTTTCTTATGAATAGATATATATATTAAATCACTTTCTTTCTTTGGTCAAATCTATTTATTGTGAAAGAACCCTTGTTTTACTTCACAAGGAATAGAAGTTTTGGGCGTTCGATAAGTAATTTTTTTCAAAACTCAGTGCAAGTATCTCTTCTCTTAATCAGCAATAGTTGTAATGTAAATTGATTTCTTGAAAGAATCTCATCATTATCTAAAGGTACTGCTTTTGGATGAACTTGCTTGCAAAAGCTTTATTTTATTTAGAGCAATATCAACTTTGTGGCGCAAGGGTGTTACTGAGCCATCATTGAAAGGACAGCATTACGTATAAATAATATGAATTTTGTCTGATTCCCAACTTCATTCTTTCTTCTATTTTATATTGAGTTCTCGTAAGGTTTTTTTTGTGTAACATATTAATTTCATTGGTCTATCTTGTTCATCTGGAATATTGGTTGTTGTTGTTGATATTGGAAATTGAAAAGTGTTTGTGCTTGTATGTTATTGTAAGATTTCGTGCAGATTTTGAATGAGACTTGTGATATTCAGGATTGTGGGAATCATACACTTTGCTTTAACAAAAACTCTCATTAGCTTTTATTCAACACCACGTCTAATCATAAAACATTCCCCATTGAACATATTTTACCAATGCAACAATTATAATAGAAAAGATTCCCCATGAAAATGACCTTTCTATATATAGAAGCAAAATTATTGGATTGGATGTTGTTTTACTATCTACTCAGCTCAGTTTTTAATTTTTTGCTGACAAGGTGTAGTTTATAATGTTTTTCTTCTTATGTTTATATTGATAGCTGAAGAAGGTCTCAGTTCTGGCTGCGGAAATGGATGGACAGGTCCAAGAGAAGCTTCTGAGACATGTAGATGGTAATGATGTTGAAGAGGAAGTAAATCTCAAAGACAAGCTGTGGATTGAGACCAAAAAAATTTGGGTTGTAGCTGGTCCTGCAATTTTCACAAGATTTTCCACGTATGGAATAAACTTAATCAGTCAAGGGTTTGTTGGGCACATTGGGTCAACCGAGCTTGCTGCTTATTCACTTGTGTTTCCTGTGCTGTTGAGGTTTGCAAATGGCATACTGGTATGTCCTTGCCACTAGTTTCATTCATAAGTTGGCCTACCTCGTGTTAGTGTACATTTGGGGTTTATTTAGAACCGTTTGTTTTTTGTCATGTTGTTTGTACTTAAATAAAAGACTATCACAATGGGAGATGAATCGTAACTCATGTTGTGTTTATTGAAAATAATGAAAATTAAATGCATAATACCGAAAGATTAGCTTTATAGGACTGCTATAGAAAAATTTACTATCCCAGTTTGCAGACCAGAATGATGGTCAACCAACTAAAGCAACCAATCTAATATGATTTTGCATAAAGGTAATCCTTACCCCAGATACATGGCCAGTTGATTTTGAATTATCTAAGCAATCTTTGCATGCTGATCGGGGATCATATTCAATGTCAAGACTGTTATGGGAAAGAAGGGAGCCCAGTGGAAGCCCATCATACGACCATATTAATGGTTTTCTTATAATTATGGATAATTCAATGACTTTGGATGATTTCTAACTTATTAGCCTCAGAGGAAGAAGAACATTCAATTGAATGAATGGAGTCACTATTGAGTAGGAATTTCAGATAATCATCTCATATGGTTTGATCCAGTTAACTTTTAGCTTCCATATTCTATAGGGCTCATGTGTTTAGAGTTCACTGTGCAGTTGGGCATGGCGAGTGCATTGGAAACTTTGTGTGGGCAATCATATGGTGCAAAAGAATATCCCATGATGGGAGTACATCTCCAAAGATCATGGATAGTTATGTTCATTTCCTCAATCTTTCTTCTGCCCCTGTTTATCTTTACTACTCCACTTTTGAAGGCTTTGGGCCAGGATGAGCATATTGCAGAAGTGGCAGGAATAATTTCTCTTTGGATAATTCCTGTGATGTTTGCCTTCATTGTAGCATATAGCTGCCAAATGTTCCTACAAGCACAGAGCAAGAACAAGATTATCTCCTACTTGGCGGCAGCTTCGGTTTCCGCTCATCTTTTTCTCTCTTGGCTTTTGACCGTAAAATATAAATTTGGACTCACAGGCGCAATGGTATCTGCCGTTATGGCATACTGGATTCCAGATCTGGGTCAACTATTGTTCATTATGTATGGTGGTTGCAATGAAACATGGAAAGGCTTCTCAATTTTGGCTCTCAAAGATCTTTGGCCTGTATTTAAGCTTTCTCTGTCATCTGGTGTCATGATTTGGTAAGTTTTTCCATCTGACTGTCACTTGTATGAAGCACTAATGCAACTGCTTTTTCTTTTTTTGGGAAATATTACTGAGTCTTGCTTTCCCTTAATTTTTATATCTGTTAAGTTGAATTAGTACTATCTTGTCCTTGACAGCGTTGAGTTATGGTACAACACAATCTTGATTCTTCTAACGGGAAAGATGAAAAATGCAGAGGTTTCCCTTGATGCTCTCGCTATCTGGTAATTGATTTGTCACCTACCGTTTTGGATTTAATTTACTTTGCACTTCTTTTTTCAATAAAGTTTATATGATATGTTCATTGTGGCACATTCTTGTTAACAGCATTAATATCAGTGGTCTGGAAATGATGATATCCCTTGGTTTCTTGGCTGCAGCGAGGTATCATCTTCATTATTCTTTATCTTCGCTCAATTTCACCCTTTTATCTTTCGGAAGCTCATGGAAATTAGCTCCTAGTAATAATAAATGTGTACAAATGTTAAAACAAACAGCTCTTTTTCTTCATAGACAGAATAAAAATATTTGGGAGAATGCAAAGACTGATTATACGTAAGGTTACTAAAACTGACCATCTCGCCCCTACATTGAACACTATCTTTTTCCTTGTTTTGGATGTAAAATCTTCAGTGTTCGAGTCTCCAACGAACTTGGGAGAGGAAGCTCAAAAGCTGCAAAGTTCTCCATCACAGTCATAGTTCTTATGTCATTTATCATCGGACTAGTGCTATTTGTGCTTTTCGTACTCCTCAGGGGACGTATTGCATACATTTTCACCAACAGTCATGAGGTTGCTAGTGTAGTTGCCGATCTATCACCACTATTGGCTTTCTCCATACTTATCAACAGTGTTCAACCTGTGCTCTCTGGTATTTTTCACCTTCTTAGTTGTGGCTTTTACTTGTGAGAATTTACACCGATAATTTTAAATGATGGCTATATTCCATTGCTGACTTTCTGGAGAAGGGATTACAAATTATTGAGACCATCAGGCAATTTAGTTCCACCTTCCATCTAAAAATAAACACAAGTAACAGAATATATTATTCTGAGCAGGAGTTGCCGTTGGTGCTGGATGGCAAAGCATTGTAGCTTATGTTAATGTATCCTGCTACTACCTGGTGGGGATTCCTGTAGGAGTTTTGCTTGGTTATGTTGCTCATTTCGGAGTCAAAGTGAGTTTATCATTTTCTATCCTTCAGATTTGGATATTTCGTTCTAAATTAACATGAGATAATCCGTTTTGCAGGGAGTTTGGATGGGAATGTTGTTAGGGACATTTGTTCAAATGATAGTCCTTATTATTACCACCTGCAGAACTGACTGGGATAAACAGGTATCATTACCTTTCTATGCATAAATTTTTGTCTTCAGCATAATTTAATTTATAAAAAATATGCATCTTTCAGGTGACTATTGCTCATAATCGTGTTCATAAATGGTCCATAGCAGAATCAAAAGATTCAGTGCCAAAGACCGAAGAAGCATAATATTTAGCTTCTTTACTCTGCCAATATTTGAGAATTGAGTTCAATCCCTGGAATTTGCTTCTGTTTTCAACTTCTGCATGTAATAAAAGATTTTATGATTTCATCAAATTGTAACAACTTTTAGAAGGATGCTCTCCCTCAAATAAATAAAAAAATAATCCTCCATAATATTCGATATGTCAACATATATGTTATCTATGCTGAAGGATACTCTTCCTTGAATAAATAGGAAAGTAAGTTTTAGTATTGATGAAATTCATTTCTTATTTCATTGCATAAGAAAAACAATTATCTCTATAATTATATTGTTTTCGCAAAATTAAAATAATAATGAATCTCCATAATTGTATTTAGAGCTTCTAAATACATAGGGCCTAGCTTAATTTACTGTAGGCCTGATTCTTCGAGCCAGGGCCCGGCCCTAATCTAATAGAAGCCTGCGTCTGAAGATGTTAACATTTGTTTTTCTGATAACATTAAAAAAAAAAAAAAAAAAGATGATTAAAGTTTACAAAGCCTTTTTTCAACCTATATTATATGATATTGTGTAAATATAAATATTTCACAAAAAAAAAAAAAAAAAAACTGTGCATCAAATTATTTTAAATGTAATTAACACATATATACAAAAGTTGATCAAATTACAACTGTATACCAAATAATGTTCCCAAGATTTAACAAGCCTCAGCTAATTTGCAATAGAATGCCGATCAAATGAATGACAAAGATTGTGGGTTGAATTCTAGTGGCAGCATACTAAGCCACCATAAATGACTTCGATTCCACTTGACTTATGATTTATATTTCTAGGATTGAGAAGTTTCCAAGACTATCTTACAACCTTGGCTTCTTCAAGGCATCAAAAGTATGCAAACATGTGTATGATTCCTCCCATACATACTCAAAATAATGAACATGCTGTTGCAAACTGGCTTGCGGTATGAAATTTATTTCTAAAATCCATTCATATTTTTTCTACTAGTTGTTTCTTCAATTTCTCTCTCAAAGTTGTCTGCTTTCGGATAAAAGAATGACAATAATTATATAGCCAAACAATTGTTTATAGATAAAATTTTACATTTTAACTTTATAAAATCTAAACATTTATCATATGCTAATTTTTTAAAACCTAAATATTCATTTATTGATCATTTTTTATCTAACCTGCTAACTTTTTTACAAAATTCAAAATATCCTCATAAAAAAAATAAAAAAATAAAATAATATTTAACCATAAAAATAATAAAAAAATATAAATAGATATAAAAAAATTAAAATTAAAAATTAAAAAAAGTAGCCACCATTGCCGATGATATTGCTGACGATGGTGACTATTTTTTTTTAAAATATTTTTATATTTTATTTTGTTAATAACTTAATATTATTTTAACATTTTTTATTAATTTTATTTTATAAATTTTTTACTAAAAAGATAAAAATACCCTTTTGACCATTAGTATTTAATCGTTGACCGTTAAATTTAATTGTTAATTTTAGTTTATGAATAAGTATTTAAGTTTTGAAAAATGAATCAGTATGAATTTGTTCTTTAGTAAAACTATAGGGGCATTAAAACCCTTGGCCTAATTATATTTCAATGCTATCTTCCGAAATTAAAGTATCAACCCAAGTCATTATATGGCAATGATAACTAAATTTAAGGCAGTGCCTATTATTCTAATTTTTTTCTATTCTGAATAGGCCTCTAATTTGATTCTTGATCAGGGGGCTTTAACAGCCACCTATTGAGACGTTCAGATGCCCTAGTCACCTGTAAATCAAGGGAAAAATAAAGTGTTAGTTGCATATTCAACCTGAACCAAAATCTTCAAGAAAAAAAGAATAAGAATAAATCTAGCTATGTCTGTGAGTTACCTGTTTCTCCCAATCTGTTCTCCATGTCATAAAAAGAAGAGTAAGTGCTTGTGTTGCCACTCCACATATCATTCCAATCCATATACCCTGTAATATTAAGCAACATATTACAACAAAGCGCATTATTTAATATATTTTAACCTCAATTAATTGTAATATTATAAACAAATTAGCATGTTGTTATTATTTGAACTTCTTTTTATTTATAAAAAATATGGTAGATATTGTAATCTATCTTATTTCAGAGAACATGTATCTGTCTCGATTCTGGCACGAAATTGGGGAAAAACATTATGGAATTAGCATTTTACCTTCACTTCCAGATGGGCAACATATCCTAGTAAAGCTCCAATGGGCACCCCAACCACATAATAGCAACAGATATTTACATATGCAACCACAGTTTGCAAACCGGCACCTATGGCAACTCCTGTTAATTTACAATAATTTGCCAAGTTAATGCATTAATATTCACTGCCAAATTTACTAAAAGTTTATCGTTAACTAATTAATTTGACTTGCCTGATAGGATGGGCTGGATACTATTGAGCAAGACTGAAAAGGCAAGAGGAATAGAGAGGCTTGACACAGATTTTGCTACCTCTTCACTGCTAGTAAACACGTATGCTATTTGATAACTACACAGCAAACATACCACTGAAAATATTACTCCAAGGCACGTTCCAGTAGATAAGATGACTTTGATTGAAAATTTTGCAGCTTTAGTGTTTCCTCTCCCCAGTTCATTGGAAATCCGCACGCTGAACCATCAATCGCTGAATATCAGTTTAGCTAAAACATGCTATTATTTTTGTTATTATTATCATTATCATTATCAATGATAGTGTTAGAAAAATATGTAATGAGAATGGTAGAATTATATTATTTAAGAAATAAATTTCACCTTGCTGCAACTAGGAAGCCGAGGCCGATCATCAATTCCCATGTTGTAATATTAAGGCTGCGAGTGCTTGTGATAAGTGTAAAGATATTTTCTTAATTAATTTGATGGAAATGTGAGAGTAATTACCAGATAGAGAAGGTAGCTATTGCTGTCTCTGCACTCTTCATATATCCGGCCAATAAGACCAGAACTGAGTTGTACCATAATTCTAAGCTATTAGATAGATACAAGACAAAATCGTGTAATTAGTATAACTTGATAAAGCAAATATAGATTATATATATAATTTGTAACTCGATAAATAACACATTAAGTGTGACACTATTTTTCAAAATTCAAAGATGTACTAATTAAAAGGAGTTGATTTAAATGAATTATAAAGAGAGATGGTATTCCGAATTGTCACACATATATAGATATAGATGTGGAAAAAGAAATTTATTGGTTTTTTTTTTAAGGGTAGACGATAATGTATCATCTTAATTAATCTTCTTTTAAGAATTATAAAGAATTATTTGTGAAATTAAACCGTGGGAAAGCTAGACATACCAAATCATAATACCAGAAGATACTGAGAGCTTGATAACGGGTAAAATATGAGAGAAGGCAGCTTTGGTGAATCCTCTCCATGTATCAGGGCACCAACCTCCAAATACATACACGAACTCCCCAATTATCAACAACAGAAAAGAAATGTTCATTGCGATCATCGCACCCGGAATGCCATAGTTCAACAAGTAAACTAAAATCCAAGAGAGAAGCACATGAATGGCGAATGTAGCAACAGTGAGCCATATAATAATAAAGTTCTTTAGTTGAGCCTGTAAAAACATTTGCATTGTGGAGCTAAACACAGTAGTGTAGAGAACGGGAATGAACCACAGTGATATTATTCCTGCTTCTTCTGCTATGTCGTCTTTCTCGCCGAGTAGTTTGAAGATTTGAGTAGCGCAGATGAATGCAGGGACCAAAATTGTTGTAATAGAAATACTAACAATCCATGATCGTTGTAGATAGATGCCCATCATGTGATATTGCCCGGCTCCAAATGCCTGACCACATAATGTTTCTGTAGCACTTGACATTCCAAGCTGTTAAAGGCAATTTTCAAGCAAAGCAAAAATGTTGGGAACTTGGGTTTCAAGCAAAGCAAAGAAACTTAACCCTATTTCACAATACTCTAAACCCTAAAGTTACAGAAGGTGTTAATATTGATTCTCGAATAGCATTTGATGCAATGTGATATGATGAGATAGCATATAAACTAAAGGAACACAAAAGTAACAAATTATTCTCTTCTAAGATGAAGCTTTTCATTATGATATTTTGAATTCTTTAAATTTGAATTAATAAAAGGTCGTAAACTTAATCTTACCCAAGGTTTTTTAAATCATAAAGTTTTAGTTATGAATTATTTTTCATATAATTCTGTTATTTTTTTTTAAATCATTAAAGTACCCTTGACTAAAGAAAAATTAAAAAATATGATAAAAATATAAAATAATAATAATATAATTATAAAATAAATTTTAAAACATAATAAAAATATTACGATATATAAAAGTTTTAAAATTCAAATAATTAAAGATAACAATTAGTATTTTGACAGTATTACAGACAACGATGACCATCGAAACTAAACTAAATAACTCGAAAAAATCAACTAATTTAATCTAAATGCTTTATTTGTATTATTTTAATTAAGGATATTTTGATTATTTTATAAAAAGTTGACAAATTAAATAAAAAATATTTTATAAATAAATATTTAAATTTTAAGAAATTGATAGGTGTGATTTTACAACTAAAAAATTCTTGCCTGGAACTAAGTCTTTGGCCAATCACAAATCATGCAGGGTATTGAGGTTTTAAATGAATAAGTGGCAGATTATTTTAAAAATCCAAGGGAGGGCCACCATCTACTCACATTGTCTCCGCTCCCAGTGGCTGCAAAAGCCGACCAACAGGGCCCAGGGTTTGAAAATTAAAGCCTTCAGAAAGCACGTTAAAATGGTTAACTTAAAATTGACATCCACTACAACTAAAAAAAAAATTATATTCTTTTAGCATGTGACTGTTAGGTGCATATCATGGCACTAACAAACAAGACAAAAAGATTATAATTATGTATTTATGAACAATAAAGAAATGTACACTCTTCAATTCAAGGCCAAAAGACTTGTTTTTACACGTAGTTTGAGACAGAGATAAAGTGTGATATCTAAGTTTTTAAAAACTCATTCTTTTTAGGGTTAGATTTAAATCAAACATATTCAAATTTATTTTTAAGTTCGGTTCGAATAAGTTTAAAACGAATCCAAATACGAATACAAATACGAACCTGAATTATAATTTTAAAATTCAACGAATACTAGTCCGAACACAAACTATACGAACTGAATATGAATACGAATCCGAACTTAAAATAATAATTTTGTAATTAAATTTTATTAATTATTTATATTAATTATAATTTTTAATAAATATAAAAACGAATTATTCGAATCGAATATGAATACGAATACGAACTTAATTATTCGAACCGAATATGAAAACGAACTTTACTAAAAAATGTTCGACGAATATGAATACGAATCCGAACCCGAACAGTACGAAACGAGCTTGAACACGAACATGTTACTGTTCTTGTTTGGTTCGGCTCGAATCCAACCTTAATTTTCTTACCCTTCAACCAAAGTTAATATTAAATATATTAATAAACAGTAACAATTCAGGGGTATTTTTATCCATTTAAGATTAAAATTTTATAAAATAATAATAAAATAAATTTTATATAAATATAAAATATTAAAAAATTAAAAAATATTAAAAAATATATTAAAAACTTTTTAATTTTTTAAAAAATAAACTAGCCACCGCTGTCGATACTGGCGACAGTGGCCGTTGATAACAGCATTAGGTGGCCGTTGATAACGGTACCAGATGACCGTCTCTGATTATTTGGTTATAGGAAATGTTAAATTTGATCATCGAAAATAGTTGAAAAAGATCAGTATTGGTCTCAATGGTCGTTTTCGGCCACTTTTCTCGGTAGAAGAGGTCAGATATGGCCTCCTCCTCCAAAACTGGAGAAAGTCGGTAGCCTCTACCCAACGGAGATGCTAGATCTGGCCTCTCTTAGAATCAGGTGGTCGGAGATGACCATTATAAAATTATTTTATAATTTTATTATAAAATTTTATTTGTTAAATGATATTTTAGTTATTTTATTTAAAAAATTATAAAATATGTTTGAATTTTGATTTGTGATAAAAATCTGCACCTTTAACATATCATGAGAATTTCGTAGTCTTACGATTTTGACGTGTGTACTTAAATTAGCCTCTTAAGAAATTATAATGTTTGATTATAATTAAATAGAAGTCATGAAGGAATGCAAGACCTTACAGTGATCCCACTAACAAATCGGACGAGAATTGTTTGAACAACTGCAAATGCCGATAGCTCTAATGTTCCAATGTGTCCAACAAATGCTTGAGTCACCAGCACCACTCCAAACAAAGCCATTCTTGCTAGTATTGCTGGAAATGCGATTCTCCACATCTTCTTTGATTCAATCCAAACTCTTCCTGTCAAACTTCCATCTTCTCTTTCTGATTTTATAATGAGCGTCTCTTCAATGTTACTCATTTATACTGGTATCTGGATCATAAATAATTCACAAAAATCATCAAACTAATAAACTTAAATGTTATGTATGTATATATATATATAGCCTGACCCTTCATATTACACTCAAGCTCATCTCGAAAGCACAGAAAACAAATATTAAAAAAGGAAAAAAAAAAAAAAAAGGAGAAGAAGAAGAAGAAGGGAAAGAGGGTTATGCTTTATCCTCTACAATGAAAATCAAATAAGCTATGCTTTAGCCTTAATTACACTCAAGCTCATCTAGTAAACACATGCTTTAGCCTTTCAAAGTGCAAACTTACATAGCCTGGCTGAAGGGAAGTCTTGAGTTCTTTTTAAAATTGGGAGCTGTATTTCAGAGGGCGTAAGAGAATTGGAAAACAAAGAGGAATTCAAGGAAAGTCATAAGTTGCATGCATATAATGCCACTTCTATCAGTGCAATATTGTATATATGCTTAAAGGCGGTGCCTTCTGGCTAGCAAAAATTATCTCCTAATTAAGGGCTCTTGACTGTTAGTTATACAGTCAGAACTATAAGCAATAGTATATGGATGACAAAGGACAACGACGACTAAATGAACTATCACTTTTGATGCACTAAATAACAAAACAATATTGTCTTGGCCTGGCTTTGGGCAATAACTTCCGTGAAAGAAAAGGACTCCAATGACTAGATCCAAACAATACGCAATATTGTCAAGTGTGAAGAAATACGTATCTTTAGATACAAACAAGAGTTCAATAAATTGACATTGTTTTATCGTCTTACCCACTTTTGACCTAGTAAAAGCTTTCCATAAATTTGTAATTAAATTTTCTAATTAAACTATGAGATATATTATCATCGAACTCTTGTAAATAATTTATACATTAATATTAAACATTAAAATGTGCAAAACTTGGTAATTATATAATAATTATATAATTTCACACACTGTTATTATTATTTTGTATTGTACTAATAATGCAAGAAATTATATACCAAAGTCTCAATCTCAAATTTCAATGTAGTGTGTAAAATATAATAATTCTTTCCATTCTACTAAAGTTTCATCATTAAAACCATATAGATTAAAGTGTGATACTATCACATTTTGCATTAGAGTTCTATAAATTCACAAGTAGAAAATTAGCAAGCAATATTACCTGTATTAAATTTAAATATGAAGACTAAGGGACAAAAAATCCCCTTGATCTGTTTGTAGGTTGGAATCGCTTCAAGTTCTGGCCTCAAAACTAATTCAACAATCAAACAGAAATGTCAAATCCCACAACCTGTTTGATAACCTAATTTGAAATGACTTGTGAGAAATAAATAAAATACCAGAGCAAAAGTCACAGAACCCAACAATCAAGGATAAGAAATATGAAACATAAAATCTCCAGGTTCGACCCATCAAGAAAGAAGGTCTGAGTTAAATATCCAGTACACCTCAATAGAAAGATAACACATGTCTAATAGAAAATATTGCTCTATAAAAAATTGTTACACCTATAAAAGTACAAGAGACATTGCCGGAATTAACTGTACATGGGATGTATCAATATTCATAGTTTGTCAATTGTAGATCCTACAAATTGTTATAAATATGTTCATTTGCATTAATAAATATTAAAAATTATCTTCTATAGTAGATTAATGAGAACCCAAAAATAAAATTTAAATATATCTTTTCAAAAATTATATAATTAAGTTATCATATCCTGTCATAACTTGAATATATTTTGTTGGAGAGAAAAATTTTGCTGATAGTTTTCCATCATCTTGAGTTCGGAATTAAGTTACATATATCTTTTTAAGACAATTTTGTATATTTAACTGATACTATTTTTAATAACTATCAATAATATTTAATGTAAAATAAATAGAAGACAAAGGTTTTGCGATGGTAGAAATTTGTTGGCCGATGATAAAGACGACGCAGTGCCCTTGTTTTTCTTAAATTTAGGTTTGACATTCAACAGTTTGGTTGCAGCTCATGGGCATGTGACCATTAGTTGAAAAGGAAAAATAAGCCAAGAAGAAAAAAGGTAGTAGAGGAAGACTAAATATATGGCTGACAAACCGTGAAATCACCATCAAAATAACTTTGAATTCGCCACTCGAGGCACATCCACGATTATTTTGAAATTAAATATGAAAACAATGATACTATTGTCTTGGCCTTGTTCTGGGTATATCTTCCGTGTAAGGAAGAGACTCCTTTGGTCAAGCCATATACATGGAATAGTAGTGGTTCTCTTGTTATTTATTTGTTATTGTATCGCTGTAAACAAACGTTGTTCAAATCTTTACATAACAGAGTGAAAAAGGTGAAATTGTTTTAAGAAAATTGTACATCATACATGACTTTCAACCTAAATTTATTTTCATTACCGGTTTTTTTATTTGTTATATTGAAGATTCTTCTATTTTCTATCTTGAAATCGATGTTGTTATTTTTTCTTATACGTTTGTATTTTAACTATATTATTTATAAATGACATATTTACGGTTTAAGCGCAAGATTGAGATGGGAGAAATAGTGTCAATTTCTTTCCATCCATGTGCATGTTCAGTAAAACGTATACGTATGAATCTGACCATCTCTACCAATTTGACCTGTCAAGGAAACTTAAAAAGATTTTTAATTAAGTTTTCTTCACAATAGTAGTCCAAAGGGGAAGCTCCGTCTGTTATCAAATAATAACTGGTTATTGAAGCATAGCAACTAAGACATGGAGTGTTCAATGACTGTTCCTCAATAGAAAGGTTTTGGGATTGTTTTTAGTGGCAAAAAGCTGAAGAAATTTGCAACAAGAGAAGTCTATGGGAAATGGTTGAGTTTGGTTGACGGAAAAACATTCTAATTCAACCAAACTGATGATGGGAATTGCTTTTGATTTGTTTTACTAGAAAAAAGACACAATTTGTTGAGAGAAATATAGATATAAAAATGAAGAGACAATATGAGTTGGATCTTTTAAAGTTAACACATTTGTTATGCATTAACAAGATAGAAAATAGTTGGAATCTATTCATATGGGATAAATTCAAAAGTTGATGCATTTATCTTTGGAAGTTTTAACTTTTGGTAGATATCGTGTTTGTTCACTTAAAAAAGAAACTCTGTTAATCGAGAAAGAGGGGCTAAGGAGAAGTTGGATGGAGATGTTGACAAGGAGAAGAAGACTTAACAGTGGTGGGGATGTTCACCGTAAAAGAGGAGATAACTAGTGGTGGAGTGTTGAGTAGAAAACTTAGAGTGAGGCTATGGTGGAGGTGGAGGAGGAGGCTCGTGACAAAGACAGAGGCTCCATAAATACAAGATCTCATTAAAAAACACTAGAATACAATTAAAAAAACAAAACAAAAAGAAGACAAGATATAAATTATTAAAAATTCATTCAAAAAACCAAATTTACACCTATGAACGATAAAACACAAATAAAAAAAATATTAAAAAATTTCTGAATTATTTGATATATGATCATAAACCTAAATGATCATATATTTTCAAATTTATTTTATTTAATTAATTAAAATTAACTAATTAATATAAATAAAAATTTGAGAAAAAAAATCTAATCAACTATCTTATCAACTAAAGTTTATTACTATTAAAAAACAATTAAATTGCCAAAATATCAGTTTTAACTCAATTGGCTAAGAAACTATAGAATTACTGATTTAGAGGATGAAATTGATTTAACACCACAAAACATTGTTAAATTGTGTCTAAAAATCCTTAAATACATAAAAGCATCCATTATTAAGGTGATTATATGTATAGTTGGTCTAATGACTTCGCATTTCATGTATATTATACATTTTTTTTTGTATGAAAATTAGTTAAATTCGTAAAAATAGAATATTTTTAAATATTTTTTGTTTTTCAATTTTAAAATTTGACTAAATTAATTAATTTTTGCTATCTTCTAGAACTTATAGCCCTTTCATGTTTATTTTGGAAAATCGTAGCCATGATGAATAATCTCTTTTTCAAATAAAAAAAAAGCCCCCCAATAATAAAATTTTAAGAAATAAAGTACAAAGCAGCACGTTCACGGGCTACGCTTGAATCCTTGTGAGCATTTCACACTATCTACTGCATGTTTCTCCCTCCACATACAAATACAACTTCTGACCTCATGCATGACGGTTATTATTTCTTCTCTCTACAAATTTCATCACCAATCGGAGAAGCCTCGTACGTCAACTGCTAACTTAAGCTCCTTCTGAAGGCAAAAGTGAGTTCAACTTCTTCCGTCTCTTTCATTTGGTCTTTTTACACATACAGTAGGTTGAATCCCATAATATTGCTCAAAGTTTTCTTCTTCAATCTAGTTAACTTCAATCCATTTAGTACTGCATGTATAAATGATAGCTATGTTAAGTGAACTACGTACAAGATTTCCTTGAACATATAACTAGAACATAGACAGAAGGTTCATTGGGTGCAAAACATGCACAGCTCTTATAAAAAGTTAAGCATGCTCTCTCTGCATGTTGTTGTTTACTGTATTTACTTGAAACTGAATAATCACAATATGAACACTAGCAAATTCTGGAAGATTATTCGAGTTCATCGAATATTTTTCTCTAGCTACCTGTCAAATGTAAAGTGGTCCTTGAAAGTTAGCTTGAATCTTCATTTCATCACTTTGTTTCCGGTCAAAGTGGTTCAAAGCTCTATGCACCCCCTCGATTTGATTAATTTATTCCGGTCCCGATGAGTTGGGCTATGAAGTTAATTAAATTAAAAAAAAAAGCAAAAAATTCCATTCCAATGAAGATGGAACTATATTTTAGCGTTTTAAGCTTAGAGTTTAAATTAATTAAACAAAGAATAAGAATCAGTAAGTCAACTAAATTTAAGTTACAAGCAGACACCTTTTGGCCTTTGTGAGAACCTTTTGAATTACTCTACTACTTGATTCAAAAGGTTCTTGGCAGCTTCCCCTAAGTTTACATATTTGAGCCGTCCTATGCTTTGAATTCATCAGTAAAAGGGCCATGCTAATAAAGTAGTTCATTAATCAATGCTGGAGATTGATTTTTCTTCTATGTATATGGTCTTTTGTCATCACTTCATCAAGTTTAGTCATGTAGAAATGGAATGCTAGGTAAACGTAGAGAAAGCCAGAGCGGGCCACACAATTTTTTTTATTTAATACAAAAATATTATCAATTTAATTCCCATAAATTAATTCAGTTTTCTGAATTCCGGCAAAAATCACTTTCTGAAATTAACACTTTGGCTCTATTCATTGAACATTATTTTTTGGTCCCCCAAATTAAATTTGGCAGCTCCACCCAGTGTTCAGGAGTTTATGTAGGGAAGAAAAGATCTTACTATAAAAGATCGACTTTTCAATACTAAAGTAAAAATAAACGAGAACAAAACACTTTTAACGGTGGCGTGGCGGCATACATAATTGCTAAATTTGCCTAAGCTTTGGCTACCTTGAATTAATAGTCTAATTCTGTGTGGCATTCATTTTTCTTTGTACCAGTGAGGTATTCCTTTTGTTCTTTCCTTTTCTTGGTTGCATCTAAAGGTGTCAAAAATATTAAAACATATAGCAAAGTTTGCATACAAGGCCAAATATACGTTTTTTTTGTTTTTAATTCAGCTGATTGTTCTGATTTTGATGTTTTAGAATCATGGATAACAATGGAGTGGAAGAGGGGCTTCTGGCATTGGAAGACAATAGTACCAGTGAGCTGAAAAGCAGGATTTGGAGGGAATCGAAGCTCATATGGCGGATTGCATTTCCCTCGATGCTTTCAAGAGTGACAGGATTTGGACTTATTGTGGTGACACAAAGTTTTCTTGGACATGTTGATGAAATAGATCTCGCGGCATTTGCACTTGTTCAAAGCATTCTTCTGCGCTTCGTCAACGGAATTCTGGTAATAACTAAATTTTTTATGTATATATATAAATGAAAATTCTCTAATGTGAATGTCTTAAAATTTTTAATTTATATTGGAAAAAAAGCGTCTGAGCGCTAGCTTTTAATCATAAAGTTGTTGAAGTAAGCATTTGAGTTTGTGAAATAAGAAACAAGAGGCTTACTTTAGATTTGTAAATTAAAATTTCAAGTTGGTTGTATCGGAAAATGACTATATATTTATACAGTTGACATTAAATTAACATATATTTCAAATAAAAATTTTCTCGTAACTTTGGAAGCTAGGAATGTCAAGCGCAACAGAAACATTATGTGGACAAGCATTTGGAGCAGGGCATTACCACATGATGGGAATTTACTTGCAACGATCATGGATAGTCGATGGTGTAACTGCTACAATATTGTTACCCATATTTGTTTTCACAACACCAATTTTAAAACTACTTGGCCAGAAAGAAGAAATAGCAGAAGCCAGTGGAATCATATCTCTATGGTTGATTCCCTTTGTCTATAACTTTGTCTTTGGTTTGACCATCCAAATGTTTTTACAAGCACAACTAAAAAATATGGTAATTGGGTGGCTATCGACTATTTCTTTTCTTCTTCATCTACTTTTATCGTGGTTGTTTGTGAGCAAACTTGGGTTAGGAGTTGGTGGTGCAATGAGCTCTCTCATTATATCAGCCTGGTTTATGGTAATAGGAGAGTTTGTGTATATTTTCGGTGGTTGGTGTCCAAATTCCTGGAAAGGATTCACTAAAGCTGCCTTTGCTGATATATTTCCTGTTATAAAGCTGTCTATATCCTCTGGTTTGATGCTCTGGTAAGTTTAACTTCTTCTCAAGTGATCATGTTATATGATGTGAAACTGTTGCATTTACCGTTTGTAGTTTAGGTCCAAATTATATGATTTAAAATATTGGGATATTACCCCCTGATACATTAAGGAGAAGCAAAGAGTCAGAATAGAATTTGAGATTTAAAAATGGGCTAATACAAAATGAAAAATTTTGTAAACTTCCGGATGGATAAAATCTCTCTCGACAAAAATTGTCAAGAGCCATCTAACCGTCAATTTTTATCAGTACAGCTTGGAGCTTTGGTACAATTCGGTCCTAGTTTTATTGGCAGGTTACTTAAAAGATGCTACCGTGGCCATATCTGCTTTCTCTATATGGTAAGAATGATTTTATTTACATTTCTACATTGTTCTTAAAAAATATCATGAAGTAGTTAGACAAGTTTCTGTTTCATCCTAACTCATGCATGCTTAATAATAGTTACTAATTTAATGGTGGTTTATTATTTCGTTTTGCAGCCTAAATGTAAGTGCACTTCAGTTTATGATCAGCCTCGGCTTCCTAGGAGCTTCATGGTAAGTGCAATTGGTTTAATGGTGCCATTTCAAAGTGTTATACTCATTTCGTTAATTTATTAAGTGTTCTAAATATTATATTTATAATTTGATGGAGTTATTGTCTTTGCATGCACCTTCTGTGCTTTTTTTTTTTTTGCAGTGTGAGGGTATCAAATGAACTGGGAAGAGGAAACGCTAAAGCTGCAAAATTTTCCATAAAAGTTATAATGGCAACCTCATCATTTTTTGGAGTGATCTTTTTTGTTCTTTGTTTGGCCTTTGGTCGTCAGCTTTCATATTTGTTTTCTAGTAGCGAGGAAATTGCAGAATCGGTATCAAATTTATCTGTTTTTCTTGCTTTCTCCCTTTTACTTAACAGTGTCCAGCCAGTACTCACAGGTAACTATTCTTTTCAATCTTATTTAGTAAATTCTATGTTTGTAAATACATTTAAGGCTTCCAATTCTTCTTGCTTTCAGGTGTGGCTATAGGTGCTGGATTTCAAAGTGCGGTTGCATATATTAACTTGGGAAGCTATTATGTGATCGGAATTCCCGTGGGATGTTTACTTGGATATGTGGCGAATCTTGGAATCAAGGTAAGCTTTAAATTACTATATCAAACTCTCCAACTGGTTTGTATAAACTTTAACTAATTATTCAACGACAGGGATTGTGGGTTGGATTATTGGCCGGTGTATTATTACAAACAATTATTCTTTCCTGCTTTGTTTGGAGGACGGATTGGGATGAGCAGGTAATTTTATATGTTGGGAATAATAAGCATATTTCTAAGAGCTGGGAAGGAACAACTCTGTAAAAATAGATGAAAAATGTGTTTTGCACCAGATCTCTTAAATTTTTTGATGAAATTTGTGTTTATAATAATTGCTTATTAATTCCAATGAACTAACCCATATATTTCGGTTTGTCCCTTTCAGGTAAGCAAAGCATCGAAACGTATGAAACGATGGCTTCTAAAACCAGCTGAAGAATCTAATCAGACTTCCACTCAATTTCTGGAAGGGGAGGTTAACTGATCTTCTAGTTAGTGGCTTTGATTACTTTGTCTGTTTCTCGATTATTTCAACCAAAAAAAAAAAACTGTGAACTAGAAAGATAATTATTTTTATCATGCATGGAATTTTGAGGGCAAAAATGACGTCCACCTTAAATTTTGTAGTTTGATTTATCTTGAGAGACGAAATAATTGTGTATGGTGCTAAGGGAGAGAAGTTGTACTACTTAGATTTGATTGTCAAAAGGTTCGAACAACTTCAACAAGTTCAATTATTTCCTAGAAAGTTTACCAAGTGTGATGTTTTCTATTTTCATTGTAATATCCGTGAACTTGCGAAAAGTCATTGTACTTTTCTTTTTCTTCTTCAAATTTGAGAAAAAGTCCAAGCTCATTTATAGTTATTCCTTCTTATGTTTAGGATGGCTTGGCTATGCTTGATGCAAACAAAAGGTGATGTGAACTTGTTTTGGAAATTTCATAAAATTATTCGCTTTGCACAAAGCAAAGGTACAAACATTCGTAGTGATGATGGTGGAGAATATCAAAGTCCACACTTTAAGAAGATGGAGTGGCCAAGCAAAAAATACATCATATGTTATAGGCTGTTCGAGCATCATATGCTATTCCAATGCCCTTATATATTATAAGGACAAATTTGGTATTTCCACTTTAGAGTGGGGATTTTGATAGTTTCCAGAAAATTGTCTGTTGAAGACGATGGTGAATTATTTTTTTCCAGTCAGTTTAGTGGATTTGGTAGCTGGCTTCAGGGCATAGAAAAGATTTGTCGGGCCGGCTCAGATTCTGACATCCTACTAAAGGCCAAAGGGCATGTTCCCACCCATAGTTTGAGACAAAGATAAAGTGTCACCCTTAAGGTTTTAAAAATTCAATCTCTCACCTTATAAATATTTTTTATAATTTTTATACTAAAATAACTAAAATACCTTTAAAAAAAGTTTGGTGTTAGTGGCAGTGTCCGTCCATAATAGAATTAAATAATCAAAAATTATCACTTGATTATATTATGAGCGGTCACCACTATCGATACTGACGACGATGGCTGATTTAATTTTTAAATTTTAAAAATTTTTTAAATATATTTTTTAATATTTTATATTTATATAAAATTTTAATATTAAAAGAATAAAAATACTCTTACATTATTACTGTATACCGTTATTTTTAATATTAAATTTGACTTGCGGGTGGGAGTTTGAGTTTTTGAAATTTTGGGAGTGTCAATTTATCCCCGCCTCAAACTATGGGTGGGAAATAGTCCTCTGGCCTTTTCAAAAGAGCCTTAACCCTATTAAACGACCTAACAAACATCATTACATCCTCAAGTAAGCATTGAGATTTAACCTATTATGATTGTTGTTGTTATTTTTCAAACTTAGTTAATATAAATAATATTTTTCATCAAAAATCAAATTTTATTAATAAAATACAATATTAAAAAATAAAACTATCATTTTATCTTTATTATTTTATTTTTTAAAATTATCATAAAATCTTAAATTTAAAAAAATTAAAAAAATAACTTTATAAATATTTAAATTATATAAGAACTTACTTATTTCCATTTCATTTCTCTTTGCCCCTTTTTTTTCTTTTCTTATATATAGAGGTGTCAATGATGTGTAATTGTATGTTTAAAGGTAAACTATAAAATCTAAAAATATTAGATATGATAATAAAAATTTTTAAGGTTTTTTAGAAATTTAAAAATAAAGTAGAGTTTTTAAATATTTTTAAAATTTTAATATATCTTTTAATAATAACAAAAATGATAATTATATTCTAAAGAACTGAATATAATATAATAAATTAAATATATAAATATTATATTATAAAATATTAAAAAACTAATAATTCCTTCAAAATATACAGGAGTTTGTAAAGATTTTATTATAAATTTTAAAATTTGTTAACAGTTAAGATATTATATTTAAAATATTTAAATATAATTTATAACATGATTAGTTTATAATTCTTTTAAAAAATAATATATATGATAAAATTATTATTTTACCTCTGTATCATTTAATCAACGTGCAAATAAATTATTATGATATTGTCTGCCGTTATTAATACCTTTTACCAAACCCCACTTCCCCTTCATAATTTTCATTAAGACTCTTCCCTCTTCCACTCATTTAAAGCTCTATCTCTTCTCGTCAGTTTTCGTGATATTATTCCCTTTGCCCATCTGGCTCTCTCGATCTACAGAGATACGAGTGTTATTTATGACAAAATATTCTCAGCTCTAAACTATCAGCACAATCCCAGAAGCGCTTCTGTTAATATCAACTTGAAATCCAAGACCAAGTAAGTTCCCATCTCATAATCTTCCTTTACAATAATATCATCATCAGCACTCAACATCTCTCTTCTCCAAATAACAGCAATACCACCAGTGCTTTCTGTATTCCAATTTCTCTTTCTGCATGATACATAAACACTCAGCATCAACTCTCTCCATCTTCTTCGCCACTTATTATTATTATTATTATTATTATTATTATATGTTTGTGTAACCTACCGACCTACTGTTGATTGTGTGTGTATATATATATATATATATATATATATGTCTCTATATATGTATGAATTTATTTTACTTGAGTTATTGTTGATATTTATTATGGTATTTGGTCAACGATTTTCAAGCATAATAAGTCACAACCGTCAGTCCACTGCATGTAGTTTACCACCAACATGCACACACTAAGAGACATATTTCTGAAAGCTCGATTTAAGAAAATAATTAATTCCTTAAGATCTTCCCTTTTAATTAATTAATCATAATTTTATTTCCTACTTTTAAGCTGACTGCTCAGTAATTAAGTTATACATCTCGGTTGCGTCATTTCAACTCAAAATAGAAATTATCGGGTTGAGTTTGATAAAAAAAAAAATTTTAATTATATAATTTTTACAGATTATAGTTAAATCTTGTAATTTATATATTTATTAATTATTTTTTATATTAATATTGAAAAATAAAAGTTAATAATATAAATACAAGGTTTAGACTTTTAAAAATTTATAATAATTTATTTTAATAACTTATATTTCTGCTGTCGTACGTACTATATACTTTGAGACGTATTCAATGACGTAAAAGTTTGCAGTGCAATCAACAACAAAAGCCTGGAGACAGGAGTTGTTGGATGACATTAATTTCGATAATATAAAAATACATTTTATTTAACAACACTTGAAAATAAAATGATTGTAAATAAAACATATCAAGCATTTTCAGTTCCCACGTAAATTTATGTATATGAGTATATTGTATGATTCACAATTTTAATGTTTAAGCCTAATGGATCTGTCCATTTAACGAAATACAGGATCAAGAAATTATATGACCATTTTCAAGTAATAAAAAAAATTAAAATTCATTTTTTGGCCTGAAATCTACATTATACAGTGCATAAAATGTTCCTCAAATCTTTTATAATTTATTTTATTACGCAGTTTTCCTTTATATGTATTATTATTTATTGAAAGGTGAGATGGAAGAGAGGCTTCTGGGATCAGAAGCAAAATATGAGAGTAATTACAAAGGGAGGATTTGGACTGAATCTAAAAAACTATGGAGGATTGCTCTTCCTGCAATGTTGGCAAGAGTAAGTCAATACGGAATGTTTGTGGTTACTCAAGGATTTATTGGACATATTGGGGATGTTCAGCTTGCTGGTTATGCTCTCATCCAAATCATTGCTGTGAGATTTGCGAATGGGATTTTGGTAACCTTCCTTCTTTTTATATTCTGTGCTTTTTCTTTTATTCTTGTGTTTTTATTCTTGTCAAATTACTTTTTGTGTTAAAGCAGTGTCATGCATGCATGCACTGCATTGTTTTAAAGGTAGATTTTAGAACTTCTTCACAGCTTTTATAAGATAAAGAGCATAAATTCTGGATAGCTTTGGTCATTTTTTTTGCCCATTACGCTGCTTCTTCCATGCTTCCCGTTATTCCATATACTATTGTCCCTGTGAAGTCGACATTCTGTTAAGTCATTAGCAGTGGCAAACATTTATGGCCCATCGGTCCTCTCCTCTCCCTTTCCTCACCTCGATATTTTAGCCGCTGCTGGACCTGGTTTTGGTTTTAATTATATAACTTTCTGTATTCCATGATCTTTTCCGGATTCTTTTAACTTTCCGTATTCCATCATCATTTGTTAACAGTTAAGATATTATAATTAAAATATTTAAATATAATTTATAAGATGATTAGTTTATAATTCTTTTAAAAAATAATATATATAATAAAATTATTATTTTATCTCTATATAATTTAATCAATGTGCAAATAAATTATTATGATAGGGTCTGCTTGTGGTCTTCACCGCCGTTAATAATACCTTTTACCAAACCCCACTTCCCCTTCATAATTTTCATTAAGACTCTTCCCTCTTCCACTCATTTAAAGCTCTATCACCGCCGGTCCTGGCAGCGTCCGCGGCCCATAATAGAATCGGTAGTCATTTCTAACCATTTGATTCCAAGAGAGGCCAAATCTAGTTTTCCCGTTTTGGCCGTCTCCTACAGAATTAGGAGTCAAAAACGGTCGTAAAGGGCCAATCCTTTATTTCGAGTATAGAAGGCGGCCGATATGGCCACCTCCACCGAACTCTGACCTCCCCTAGAACCAGATGGTTGAAAATGGCCATCTGGTTCTATTATGAGCGGCCACTGCCGTTAGCACCGACGGCGATGGTTGCTTCAATTTTTAAATTTTAAAAATATTTTTAAATATTTTATATTTATATAAAATTTATTTTATCGATTTATAAAATTTTAATATTAAAAAAAATAAAAATATCTCTATATTATTACCTATATTATTATCTATATTATTACTGTATACTATTATTTTTAATATTAAATTGATTTAGGGGTGAACGTTTGAGCTTTTGAAACCTTAAGAGTGATAGTTTGTCCTCGTCTCAAACTATGGGTGGAAAATAGTCCTTTGGCCTGTTAAAAATTTTAACCGTAAAATAGAAAATAGAAAAAATTACTGCAGAAAATGAGAGCTTATTGTAATTTGACTAAGCATAATCAAGCAATGAATTAACATGGTTTTGCCTATGATCATATATGTAGCTGGGCATGTCAAGTGCAACTGAGACTCTATGTGGGCAAGCTTTTGGAGCAAAACAATACCATATGATGGGCATATATTTGCAGCGGTCATGGATTATAAACATCGCTACCGGAACTGTACTGCTTCCCGTATTCATATTTGCCGGAGCCATTTTCAAACTGCTGGGTGAAGAATCAGACATCGCAAGTGAAGCCGGATACATCTCCTTATGGTTCATCCCCATTCTCTACTTTTTCGTCTTCAGTTTGACCATCCAAAAGTACCTACAAGCACAGCTGAAAAACATCATCGTTGGGTGGCTTTCCGCCGTCGCATTTGTCATTCATGTAATCTTGTCATGGATCTTTGTTAACGTATTAAACTGGGGCATTCCTGGTGCCATGAATGCTATGATAATTGCTAGTTGGTTTATAGTAATTGGACAGTTTGTTTATCTCTTCGGCGGTTGGTGTCCCGACACTTGGAATGGCTTCAGTTTGGCGGCTTTCATTGATTTACTTCCTGTTTTGAAGCTCTCAATATCCTCTGGTGTAATGCTTTGGTAAGTGCAATAATTTCTCCAGGTTTTCTTTCTTGTAATTCCATTATCATATAATAATAAGCTTTGATTATCATCCATTATATGCAGCTTAGAGTTATGGTACAACGCTATTCTGGTCCTACTGTCAGGATATATGAAAAATGCCGCAGCTGACATTTCAGCTTTTTCCATTTGGTAAGTTTAAATTTTTTCCTGAATATATTAACAACCCTGGCTCATTGGCAATATATTATTCTACCAACTGCTCATAGCTGGGTTCATATTTGTCTCTTAACATTGTAGCCTTAACATCATATCTTGGGAATTTATGCTGTGCTTTGGCTTTCTGGCTGCCTCTAGGTAAGACTACGATAAATATTCAAATTATCATATGCCCTTATGAATGAGAGTGAGTGATACTTTCTCTTACATAATATATACAGCGTGCGAGTTTCAAACGAATTGGGAAAAGGAGATGCCAAAACTGCTAAATTTTCTGTGAAAGTTGCAATTGTCACGACAACCATTATTGGAATTTTCTTTTTTATGATATGTCTACTGTTCATCCATGACATTGCCAAGATTTTTACCAGTAGCGAGGAAGTAATGGAGGCTATTTCAAGCCTCTCCGTCCTCCTAGCCGTCTCAGTTTTTCTCAACGGCCTCCAGGCAGTTCTCTCAGGCATGTAATTTAGATATGCAAAAACAATGGAACTTATCGGATGTAATTACTTACATATGTAAGTTGCTAATTGCAGGGGTGGCTGTGGGTGCCGGGCGGCAGGCTCTGGTTGCCTATGTCAATATCTGTTGCTATTATATAATTGGCATCCCTGTTGGCATTCTTCTCGCATATGTGGCCGACATGAAAGTTAAGGTATTATACATGGGAATTTTTTGCTTGGGATGATTTGTCATTTCACCTTCAAAGTAAAGTATGGCTTTGTTTGAATGATTTAACAGGGTATATGGATTGGGATGGTGGTTGGAGTGGTAACGCAAGTACTCGCGCTTGCCTTTATCACCTATAAAACCGATTGGGATCAACAGGTAAATCATAAAAATAGATATAAAAATATTCACTTGCCATTTATGATGATAGTCCTGACTCCTAATTCACTCTTCTAGGTGAATGAAGCATCAGCAAGACTAAACAGGTGGCTCTTGAAGCCTTCAGAGGATTCTAGTGGTAATTAACTTCAGAAGATTGACTCCTTTTACACCGTCCTTTAAACTAAATGGAATGGTTTTGAATTTCTTCTAGATTGTTGGTGAGTTTACACCAAAGGATATGATGATAATGCATGTATATGACATGTTCATACTTAAAATGGATTAGCAAAGTCACATATTGAAGGCATTCAAATAATTCTTCCTACATTACTATTACAAACTTAGTTTTTGATTTCTGCCCGGGGTCATGCAGGATTACATGTTGTAGCATTAATTTGCTTACAACCTACTCCTTATCGTCTGTATACCCCCACTTGAAACTTGTATATGGGCACCAACTTGATATATCTTATTTGATAAATACCCCCCCACATACATTTGATATATTAGCAAAATGTTTCGTAGATTGTCATTTTGATGAAACAATTTATTTTACCTTTAACAAAAGGTAACACCTCTTGAAGTAAGGTAGAAATTTCTTGGTACCGATCAATTTGTATCTCATTTTGATCTTTGCACACCCCAAAGTGAAACTGAAATGCAAAGGATCACACTTAAACAATATTACCAATCAAAAGCCAGATGCATTTATAGATGAAATAAGAGTGAAAATTCACATAAAATGTTGCCAATACTCTTACAAGAGTTATATCAATACTGAGCAGCCTACTTAGACAACAATTGATTCAGCTATTACATGCTGGACGCATGATAGATACTATTCCTCTTAATGGATATAAATTTTGACGACAGATTAGCAATGAAAAAAAGCAATTTCCTCTAAAGAGACATAAATCATTGAAATTCCTAAAGACATACAAAAACGATGAAATAAGGAAATATCAGTGAACTATACTAATACAAGAGAAGTATGAAATCGTTATATATATATATATTTTTTGATAGTGGCCACCAAAATAATTAATGATAATAATGTTCAAAAACATACTATCAGAATTAGCTTCACTTGTAAAATGTCATGCATTTAGACATGTTATCCAAACATCTAAAGATGTAAAACCTATTTGATAATACGGGTATTTATGAGAAAAAGTAATAAGAAAAATGATATTGTTAGATATAAAAACAATAGTGTATCAAAATGTTGTTGGATTTGTTATTATAGTATTATATGTCTATATAGATTTAATTAAGACTCTTGAAGAACTTATGAAAATTATTGAATATCCAAAAAAGAAATTTAAATAAAAGATTTTGGAAACATAACATATTGTCATGGTTCAAAAATTGAGCACATTTCAATCAAATACTTACTCATCAATCAACATACGTTAAAATGCTTTTAAAATATTTCTACTCAGATAAAGTTCATCTCTTGAGTAGTCTTATGCTTGTTTAGTCTCTTGATTCAGAAAATGATATATTTCATTCTCAAGATGGTGGTAAAAAGATATTTGGTCTTGAAGTACTGATGAACTCTTAAAAATGTACATTTATTAAGAGTTAAAATCATTATTTTACTTTTAGAATGTTATTAACTTCCCTAACTTAAATACTCAATTAATCTTGAGCCCAAAAGGAAGAGTTATCCTTAATTTTTTATTAATGGTCTTGATGTAAGTTCAATAAAATACACATCACTTTTAATCAAGAGATCGAATAGAAGCAATTCATTTTGATCAAGTCAACGGTTACAACTAATTATCAACAATAACTGCTAAAGGGTAATTTAGTCATTTTAGAATTAAAATTTATAAAATAATAAAAAAATTTTAAAAATATATTAATTTTTTTTTTAATTTTAAAAATATTTAATTTAAAAAACCAGCCACCACCGTCGTGCTGACGATAGTGGCCAGCCATAAATAAATCAGGTGGCCGTTTCGACCACCTGATTCGAACGGAGGCCAGATCTGGCCTTTTGAACAACGGAGGCGATTGGATCTGGCCGTCTCTTGTTTTGGAGGAGGCGGCCAGATCTGGCCACCTCAACTAGAAAAAACGGTCAGAAATGGTTAGAAATGATTGACCTTAACCCCAACAACCGTTTTCATCACTGGTCAAAATGACCACCTGAGTTTATTTGCAGAGGTGGTCAACAGGTGACTAAAGGCATCATGCTCCAATCTCAACTTTCTAGTGTAAACATGTCATCCATCCCACATTTGACATTTTCCGAAATAGCCTTAACCTTATTAAACGACCTAACAAACATCATTACATCCTGTAGTTAGCATTGAGATTTAACCTATTATGATTGTTGTTATTTTTCAAACTTAGTTGATATAAATAATATTTTTCATTAAAAATCAAATTTTATTAATAAAATACAATACTAAAAAATAAAACTATCATTTTATCTTTATTATTTTATTTTTTAAAATTACTATATAATCTTAAATTTAAAAAAATTAAAAAATTAACATTGTAAATATTTAAATTATATAAGAACTTACTTATTTCCATTTCATTTCTCTTTGCCCCTTTCTTTTTCTTTTCTTATATATAGAGATGTCAATGATGTGTAATTGTATGTTTGAAGGTAAATTATAAAATCTGAAAATATTAGATATGATAATAAAAATTTTTAAGGTTTTTCTGAAATTTAAAAATAAAGTAAAATGTTTTAAATATTTTTAAAATTTTAATATATTTTTTAATAATAACAAAATGATAAATATATTACAAAATTGAATATAATATAATAAAATAAAGATATAAATATTATATTATAAAATATTAAAAAACTAATAATTCTTTCAAAATATACGAGTTGGAAGATTTCATTAGAAGTTTTAAAATTTGTTAACAGTTAAGATATTATATTTAAAATATTTAAATATAATTTATAAGATGATTAGTTTATAATTCTTTTAAAAAATAATATATATAATAAAATTATTATTTTATCTTTATATAATTTAATCAATGTGCAAATATATTATTATGATAGGGTCTGCTTGTGGTCTTCGCCGCCGTTATTAATACATTTTACCAAAGGCCAAAGGACTATTTTTCACCCATAGTTTGAAGCGGGGATAAAGTCCTATCCGCTTAAGCTTAAAAGTCTTGTCTCTCACCCTAATCCAATTTTTTATAATTTTTTTATTGAAATGATTAAACTACTTTTTTAAAAATTAAAAATTTATAATAAAAATATAAAATATTTTTTAAATATAAATATTTTCAAAAAATTTTTAAAAAGTTAAAAAATATATTTAAAAATTTTTAAATTTAAAAAATTGAAGCAGCCACCGCCATCGGTACCGGTGGCAGTGGCCGTCCATAATAGAACCAGGTAGCCATTTCTGGCCACCTGGTTCCAGGGGAGGCCAGATCTGGCCTCCCCATTCGGTGGAAGCGATTTTGGAGGAGGTGGCTAGATCTGGCCACCTCCGACAAAATTAGGAGTCGAAAACAGTCGTAAAGGATTGGTCTTGGCCCCACTAACCGTTTTCGGTCTTTATTTCGAGCGAAGGTGGTCAGATCTAGTCGCCTCCACACAACTGAGAGGCTAAAACCAGGTGACCAGAAATGACCACCTGGTTCTATTATAGGCGGCCACCATTGCCGGTGCTTGTGGCGGTAACTGCTTCAATTTTTAAATTTTAAAAATATTTTAAATTTTTTTAATATTTTATACTCATATAAAATTTATTTTATTAATTTATAAAATTTTAATATTAAAAAAATAAAAATACCCCTGATTATTACTGTATACTTATTATTTTTAATATTAAAATTAAATTATGGTGAGACTGGATTTTTAAACTTAAGCGGGCGAGACTTTATCTCCGTCTCAAACTATAGGTGGGGAATAGTCCTTTGGCTTTTACCAAACCCCACTTCCCCTTCATAATTTTCATTAGGACTCTTCCCTCTTCCACTCATTTAAAGCTCTATCTCTTCTTGTCAGTTTTCATGATATTATTCCCTTTGCCCATCTGGCTCTCTCGATCTACAGAGATACGAGTGTTATTTATGACAAAATATTCTCAGCTCTAAACTATCAGTACAATCCCAGAAGAGCTTCGGTTAATATCAACTTCAAATCCAAGACCAAGTAAGTTCCCATCTCATAATCTTCCTTTACAATAATATCATCATCCACACTCAACATCTCTCTTCTCCAAATAACAGCAATACCACCAGTGCTTTCTGTATTCCAATTTCTCTTTCTGCATGATACATAAACACTCAGCATCAACTCTCTCCATCTTCTTCGCCACTTATTATTATTATTATTATTATTATTATTATATGTTTGTGTAACCTACCGACCTACTGTTGATTGTGTGTGTATATATATATATATATATATATATATGTCTCTATATATGTATGAATTTATTTTACTTGAGTTATTGTTGATATTTATTATGGTATTTGGTCAACGATTTTCAAGCATAATAAGTCACAACCGTCAGTCCACTGCATGTAGTTTACCACCAACATGCACACACTAAGAGACATATTTCTGAAAGCTCGATTTAAGAAAATAATTAATTCCTTAAGATCTTCCCTTTTAATTAATTAATCATAATTTTATTTCCTACTTTTAAGCTGACTGCTCAGTAATTAAGTTATACATCTCGGTTGCGTCATTTCAACTCAAAATAGAAATTATCGGGTTGAGTTTGATAAAAAAAAAAATTTTAATTATATAATTTTTACAGATTATAGTTAAATCTTATAATTTATATATTTATTAATTATTTTTTATATTAATATTGAAAAATAAAAGTTAATAATATAAATACAAGGTTTAGACTTTTAAAAATTTATAATAATTTATTTTAATAACTTATATTTCTGCTGTCGTACGTACTATATACTTTGAGACGTATTCAATGACGTAAAAGTTTGCAGTGCAATCAACAACAAAAGCCTGGAGACAGGAGTTGTTGGATGACATTAATTTCGATAATATAAAAATACATTTTATTTAACAACACTTGAAAATAAAATGATTGTAAATAAAACATATCAAGCATTTTCAGTTCCCACGTAAATTTATGTATATGAGTATATTGTATGATTCACAATTTTAATGTTTAAGCCTAATGGATCTGTCCATTTAACGAAATACAGGATCAAGAAATTATATGACCATTTTCAAGTAATAAAAAAAATTAAAATTCATTTTTTGGCCTGAAATCTACATTATACAGTGCATAAAATGTTCCTCAAATCTTTTATAATTTATTTTATTACGCAGTTTTCCTTTATATGTATTATTATTTATTGAAAGGTGAGATGGAAGAGAGGCTTCTGGGATCAGAAGCAAAATATGAGAGTAATTACAAAGGGAGGATTTGGACTGAATCTAAAAAACTATGGAGGATTGCTCTTCCTGCAATGTTGGCAAGAGTAAGTCAATACGGAATGTTTGTGGTTACTCAAGGATTTATTGGACATATTGGGGATGTTCAGCTTGCTGGTTATGCTCTCATCCAAATCATTGCTGTGAGATTTGCGAATGGGATTTTGGTAACCTTCCTTCTTTTTATATTCTGTGCTATTTCTTTTATTCTTGTGTTTTTATTCTTGTCAAATTACTTTTTGTGTTAAAGCAGTGTCATGCATGCATGCAATGCATTGTTTTAAAGGTAGATTTTAGAACTTCTTCACAGCTTTTATAAGATAAAGAGCATAAATTCTGGATAGCTTTGGTCATTTTTTTTGCCCATTACGCTGCTTCTTCTATGCTTCTCGTTATTCCATATACCATTGTCCCAGTGAACTCGACATTCTGTTAAGTCAGTAGCAGTGGCAAACATTTATGGCCCATCCGTCCTCTCCTCTCCCTTTCCTCACCTCGATATTTTAACCGCTGCTGGACCCGGTTTTGGTTTTATTTATGACTTTCTGTATTCCATGATCTTTTTCGGATTCTTTAACTTTCCGTATTCCATCATCATCATCATCATCATCATCACACACACCAACCGCCTACCTCCCCCCGCGCGCGCGCGCACACACACACACACACACGCACACTCATGTAAATTTTATTCATAAATCTATCATTATATACACAATCAACCAACAATCATAAGGATATACCCACATCAAATTTTGGTACAAAAAAAGGGATTAAATGTATTTATGGTTATTGAATTATAAATTTATTATATTTGTTATCAAAAAATTATTAAGTTTTGAATTATATTCATCATCAAATTATTTTCCTATTTTACCATTAAATTTTTAACAGAAATTGAAAATTTAGCACTTTAACAAATATGTTTAGATAAAAAAAGTAAAACGAAAGAATTGACAGCCTAATACTTTAACAAAATGGAAGAAATAGAAATAAAGAAAGTTATAAAAGAGGTTAAATACACTTAAGGTTATTTAATTTTTCATTAATTATAACTATGATCACTAAATTTTGAGTTTTATTTATCGTTAAGCCACTTTCCAACTTTGATGTTGATGATGATGTGAATATTGACGTATACATTGACTAGATGTTATATTATCAAAAATATTCCTATTAGTATCCACATCTATGTTAGCATCAACTTTTGTTAAAAAGGCCAAAGGACTATTTACCACCCATAGTTTGACGCGGGGACAAATTGCCACCCCTAAGGTTTCAAAAACCCAACCTCCCACAATTGCAAGGATTTTTTATAATTTTTCCACTAAAATGACTAAACTACTTTTTTAAAAATTAAAAATTTATACTAAAATTATAAAATAATTTTTAAATATAAATATTTTCAAAAAATTTTAAAAAATTTTTAAAAAAATTAAAAATATATTTTAAAAATTTTTTAAATTTAAAAATTGAAGCAGCCACCGCCGCCCATAATAAAACAGGTGGCCATATCCGGCCACTTGGTTTTAGGCTGGCTGCCTCTTATAAAATTAGGAGTCGAAATCGATCGTAAATATAATGGCCCAGACCCTCGGGCCCTAAGCCGATACGAGTCTGCTGCTTTGGGTCTTGGCTCTCTACTGGTCGGCTATGACGGTAGTAACACACCATGCTTTCACTGCCTTCAGTCCCCCAGGGTGTGGGTTCGAGTGGTGTGGGAGGTGTTAGAAAATCCCGGGGGGAGGGACAGTACCTGCTATGAGATGGGCTGAGAGGGGTCGCCATAGCCGGCCAATAGAGGGCCAAGGCCCAAAGTAGCATACTTGTACCAGCCTAGGGCCCAAGGGTTTGGGCCGTTACAGTAAAGGGCCAACTTTGGCCCCATTGGCCGTTTCTGGCCTTTATTTCATGCGGAGGCGGCCAAATCTGGCCGTCTTTGCCAAAACTGGAGGCGGTCGATCTGGCCGCCTCCACCGAACAGGGAGGCCAGCCCCGGAATCAGGTGGTCGAAAATGGCCACCTGGTTCTATTATGGGCGCCACTGTCGTCGGCACCAGCGGCGGTGGATGCTTCAATTTTTAAATTTTTAAAATTTTTAAAAATTTTTAAAATATTTTATATTTATATAAAATTTATTATTTTATTAATTTATAAAATTTTAATATTAAAAAAACTATAATGCCCCTATATTATTATTGTATACTATTATTTTTAATATTAAATTTGATTTAGAGGTGGGATTTTGAGCTTTTGAAGCCTTGGAGGTGGCAATTTGTTCCCGCCTCAAACTATGGGTGGGACATAGTGCTTTGGCCTGTTAAAAATTTTAACCGTAGAATAGAAAATAGAAAAACTTACTGTAGAAAATGAGAGCTTCTTGTAATTTGACTAAGCATAATCAAGCAATGAATTAACATGGTTTTGCCTATGATCAAATATGTAGCTGGGCATGTCAAGTGCAACTGAGACTCTATGTGGGCAAGCATTTGGAGGAAAACAATACCATATGATGGGCATATATTTGCAGCGATCATGGATTATAAACATCGCTACCGGAACTGTACTGCTTCCCGTATTCATATTTGCCGGAGCCATTTTCAAACTGCTGGGTGAAGAATCAGACATCGCAAGTGAAGCCGGATACATCTCCTTATGGTTCATCCCCATTCTCTACTTTTTCGTCTTCAGTTGGACCATCCAAACGTACCTACAAGCACAGATGAAAAACATCATCGTTGGGTGGCTTTCCGCCGTCGCATTTGTCATTCATGTGATCTTGTCATGGATCTTTGTTAACGTATTAAACTGGGGCATTCCTGGTGCCATGAGTGCTATGATAGTTGCTAGTTGGTTTATAGTAATTGGACAGTTTGTTTATCTCTTCGGCGGTTGGTGTCCCGACACTTGGCATGGCTTCAGTTTGGCTGCTTTCATTGATTTACTTCCTGTTTTGAAGCTCTCAATATCCTCTGGTGTAATGCTTTGGTAAGTGCATTAATTTCTCCACGTTTTCTTTCTTGTAATTCCATTATCATATAATAATAAGCTTTGATTATCATCCATTCTATGCAGCTTAGAGTTATGGTACAACTCTATTCTGGTCCTACTGTCAGGATATATGAAAAATGCCGCAGCTGACATTTCAGCTTTTTCCATTTGGTAAGTTTAAACTTTTTTCCTGAATATATTAACAACCCTGGCTCATTGGCAATGTATTATTCTACCAACTGCTCATAGCTGGGTTCATATTTGTCTCTTAACATTGTAGCCTTAACATCATATCTTGGGAATTTATGCTGTGCTTTGGCTTTCTGGCTGCCTCTAGGTAAGACTACGATAAATATTCAAATTATCATATGCCCTTATGAATGAGAGTGAGTGATACTTCTCTTACATAATATATACAGCGTGCGAGTTTCAAACGAATTGGGAAAAGGAGATGCCAAAACTGCTAAATTTTCTGTGAAAGTTGCAATTGTCACAACAACCATTATTGGAATTTTCTTTTTTATAATATGTCTACTGTTCATCCATGACATTGCCAAGATTTTTACCAGTAGCGAGGAAGTGATGGAGTCTATTTCAAGCCTCTCCGTCCTCCTAGCCGTCTCAGTTTTTCTCAACGGCCTCCAGGCAGTTCTCTCAGGCATGTAATTTAGATATGCAAAAACAATGGAACTTATCGGATGTAATTACTTACAAATGTAAGTTGCTAATTGCAGGGGTGGCTGTGGGTGCCGGGCGGCAGGCTCTGGTTGCCTATGTCAATATCTGTTGCTATTATATAATTGGCATCCCTGTTGGCATTCTTCTCGCATATGTGGCCGACATGAAAGTTAAGGTACTATCTACATGGGAATTTTTTGCTTGGGATGATTTGTCATTTCACCTTCAAAGTAAAGTATGGCTTTGTTTGAATGATTTAACAGGGTATATGGATTGGGATGGTGGTTGGAGTGGTAATGCAAGTACTCGCGCTTGCCTTTATCACCTATAAAACCGATTGGGATCAACAGGTAAATCATAAAAATAGATATAAAAATATTCACTTGCCATCTATGATGATAGTCCTGACTCCTAATTCACTCTTCTAGGTGAATGAAGCATCAGCAAGACTAAACAGGTGGCTCTTGAAGCCTTCGGAGGATTCTAGTGGTAATTAACTTCAGAAGATTGACTCCTTTTATACCGTCCTTTAAACTAAATGGAATGGTTTTGAATTTCTTCTAGATTGTTGGTGAGTTTACACCAAAGCATATGATGATAATGCATGTATATGACATGTTCATACTTAAAATGGATTAGCAAAATCATATATTGAAGGCATTCAAATAATTCTTCCTACATTACTATTACAAACTTAGTTTTTGATTTCTGCCCGGGGTCATGCAGGATTACATGTTGTAGCATTAATTTGCTTACAACCTACTCCTTATCGTCTATATACCCCCACTTGAAACTTGTATATGGGCACCAACTTGATATATCTTTATTTGATAAATACCCCCCTCATACATTTGATATATTAGCAAAATGTTTTGTAGATTGTCATTTTGATGAAACAATTTTTTTTACCTTTAACAAAAGGTAACACCTCTTGAAGTAAGGTAGAAATTTCTTGGTACCGATCAATTTGTATCTCATTTTGATCTTTGCACACCCCAAAGTGAAACTGAAATGCAAAGGATCACACTTATACAATATTACCAATCAAAAGCCAGATGCATTTATAGATGAAATAAGAGTGAAAATTCACATAAAATGTTGCCAATACACTTGCAAGAGTTATATCAATACTGAGCAGTCTACTTAGACAACAATTGATTCAACTATTACATGCTGGACGCATGATAGATACTATTCCTCTTAATGGATATAAATTTTGATGACAGATTAGCAATGAAAAAAAGCAATTTCCTCTAAAGAGACATAAATCATTGAAATTCCTAAAGACATACAAAAACAATGAAATAAGGAAATATAAGTGAACTATACTTATATATATATATATATAGTGGCCACCAAAATAATGAGTGATAATAATTTTCAAAAACATACTATCAGAGTTAGCTTCACTTGTAAAATGTCACGTATTTAGACCTGTTATCCAAACATCTAAAGATGTAAAACCTATTTGATAATACGGGTATTTATGAAGAAAAGTAATAAGAAAAATGATATTGTTAGATATAAAAACAATAAGTGTATCAAAATGTTGTTGGATTTGTTATTATAGTATTATATGTCTATATAGATTTAATTAACTCTTGAAGAACTCATGAAAATTATTGAATATCCAAAAAAGAAATTTAAAATAAAAGATTTTGGAAATATAATATATTGTCATGGTTCAAAATTTGAGCACATTTCAATCAAATTCTTACTCATCAATCAACATATGTTAAAATGCTTTTAAAATATTTCTATTCAGATAAAGTTCATCTTTTGAGTATTCTTATGCTTGTTTAGTCTCTCGATTCAGAAAATGATATATTTCATCCTCAAGATGGTGGTAAAAAGATATTTAGTCTTGAAGTACTGATGAACTCTTAAAAATGTACATTTATTAAGAGTTAAAATCATTATTTGACTTTTAGAATGTTATTAACTTCCCTAACTTAAGTACTTAATTAATCTTGAGCCCAAAAGGAAGAGTTATCCTTAATTTTTTATTAATGGTCTTGATGTAAGTTCAATAAAATACACATCACTTTTAATCAAGAGATCGAATAGAAGCAATTCCTAAACGTATAGAAGTATGATTCAATCCCTTAAAAAAAGTTAAGAACACTTGGAAGATCAAATCCAATATTTGATAATAAAACTGGAATGCAACTAAACACTAGCCAGCCCAACACACTTTAGTATCTGGAGCATGTCTCACAAAATGCATGTCCAAATTTCATGATTTTTTAAGTTTTGTAATGATAAGAAAACCATCCATAATTTTTCTATTCAAACCTGAACAAGTTTCATAAGGCATCATTGCCAAAATTGTGGTGTATATAAAAGGTTAAAATATGACAATTAGCATGCTTGCAACCTGTAGTTTACCATTGTTGACTGTTGTGCCTCCAGTCGGAATTCACCACTTTTGACATTTCTCCTCCAATCATTTTATAAATAAGGCAGTTCATTTTGTAAGAATCAAGGAGAATTTTCCTCTTTCCTTGCTTTCATTATCTTTCTTGTAAAAATCTTTGCCATAATTCTAAGTTCTTTCAATTTTATGTTCATCCCTTTTCTACACTTCTTCCTTTTCTTCATTATGGTTCATTAATTTATTTTGTGAAAGGATGAAACTCTTAGTATGAGAATAAAGTGACTTTTAATGTTCATATTCTTTATTTGTTGTAAAAAAAGCAATCTATTCATTTGTTAATCAACTTACGATTCTTCCTTGTAAAATGAGAGTCTTGATTCATTGTAGATTATTACTGGTACAACAGATACTTGAATCCAATTAGAAATTTGCTTGGAGAACCAACTATTTGGAAGTGGGAGTCTTGATTTATTGTAGACAAACATGAACACATTGAATACTTTAACTCATTTGCACGTTAGTACTAGAAACAATCTACACTTAAGTTTATGACTAAAATGTCAAACATCATTTTTACCCAAATGTTAAAAAAAATTTGCAGATTTTTTCACAAAAATTAACCAGCATCAATGTTTAAAAAATGTCAAAAATATGAACTTAAACAAAATCAAACAACCGACATCAGACAAATACACGTTCCAGTGATAATGTTGCAGATTTATTCACTAAAATGTTACCAACATCAATGTTTATAAAAATGGTGTATAGCATTAGAATGAGCCAAAGCAATTCGAGGAAGGTCATTGATCAAGGGGAGCACATTCTTGAGGAAATTAGTTAATTAGACAATGTATACACTAATTTTTTTTCTTTTATTCCATTGGATCCTAATAAAATTTCTAGAATCTGACGTTAATCTATAGTGCATCAAATAACTATGTTTCTCTTTCTATGGTTTTTGTCCTCACTTTTTTACATTAATATAATAATAAAACTATATCCACTTTGTGTATTTAGATTATGTATCATCATATGATTGAATGATTTCAAATTTATGATAAATTAATACCTAATCACATATTAACACATTATTTGGGTACATAAAATGCATACAAAAATTGTATCATTACCCTTAATATAATTAATTATCTATAAGAAATAGAAATATAATTTGGCAGTCTTTCCACCTAGAGACAATTCATTAACAACTATCCCTATCATCGATGAGCATTAAATATATGCACATTTTTTATTAATGCAACTTCTCCCATCATTAAGATTTACAATTCGTTCTAGATATATTTAAGGTTTGTCATTATGTGAGAAGATGCTACCTGTCAAATTGATGAAGTTTCTTCTTAAACCAAGCCTACCTAGCTTAGCAGTTACAAAGCAAGAAAAGTCACCCATCATGCTTTCAAGACAAGTTTTGATTAATGCACATTTTTTTATTAATGTAATAATTAATATTCATGAAATTATACAGATTTGGCATGTATATAAAAAAAATACTAACATCAACTAATGAAAGTAAGGGATGCGCACATACCATATGTTTTGATCATCCATTCAACAAAGCGTATGCTGGTAAATCTTTCACACTAGAGACATTCCCCAGTGCCAGCTCCTGTTCTAACTGTATTTTTGTAGACTTCAAAACATCCTGAAAAGGGTAAATAACATGATAAATCATGCAAACATGGTAGGGAACATTATTCCGAATGGATAAATAACTTGTAAAGTCAATTAATAATAAATTAGGGTATGAGGAATGTTTGAACGATTTACATTAAATTCCATATACGATGCCCGCTTGGCAAGCCATTGAGCATCCATCATTTGAAAGGCTACACAGTAAAGGTTGTCAAATGCCATTTCATCTTCCTTTAGAAGTTCTAACAAACGGATTCCAGCCAAAGAAGATGGCTTCTCTGCATGAAGAACATAGTCAAAAAATTTCTGAGTCAATTTAATTACTAAAAGGTCATAACAAATGGCAGAAGCAATAAGTAAGAGTGTTGGCAACATTTAGCTTTAGAATCATCTATGTTTGACACTGACCAACAATTTTGCACATTTTTCAGCCTGTAGCAGATTAACGAGTAAATCACAATAGTTACAGCATTAAATCTCCCTTACTTGATTGAAGATCCAACATTTGTATCAACATAAACGAAATGTTGATGCCAGCTACTGCAAAAGGGTACTCCCACTCAGCTCTCACTCCATCCTTTTTATGCAACAATCTCTGAAAAGAGTCCTGTTGAATGAAGACCAACCTTGAATATTAGGGCAATAAAAACCACGTCAAAACCAAAAGGAATGAGAACAATACAATTACAACCTGCAGCAAGATCCTACATATTGAACATAAGCAGAACTTAGCAATTATTACAAAAGCACCAATATAAACATCTCTAACAATTGAGTAAAGTCTAAGGAAATAAAAATATTTCAAGATGAACTAAAAATATGTATAAACCTTTGAACAGTTTCCTTACCCAAGTGACAACTAGAATATGTTATCCATTTCTTTACAGCCACCAAGAGTCAAAACCAGATTTCAATATGTTACTACATATAAGCTATAAAGACAGATGTAAATCCAAAACCATAACATATAAGCAGGAAAACTTCTCCATTCTCAAAAACAAGCAAGCAAAACATATATTCCTCAAAACAAAAAAAATGCCAGACATACACTAAATATACATCCAAAAAAACTATGGCTTCCTTCTCAGTTCAGAGAATGATAGTAGATTTTTACTTTAACTTTCATATCACAATCAGTTGTCAACTCATCACCTCATCACCTTTACTTTCAGCTCTAAACCAATATGTCATGCCAAAACAAAAACACTTGTTGCAATACCCAACTTTATAACGGACAAAGCTAATAAGATAAACTGGTTTCAATTGAGGAAACACCAGAAAAGCTATTCACAGAAGAAACTCCAACCGCTTATTAAGTACCCACAACTTTCCACAACCATAGCTTCTCTACTGCAAATTGTTTTCATAAAAAGAGAGAAAAGACCTTCTTTATATTTCTTTTCAGCTCTAACATGTTTTTTTCTATTCAATATTCTTCTGTGAAATTAGTGATCACATATAACCTTTCTCTACTGCATGTCAGTATGCAAGTCTTTATTCAGAAATCCAGAGACATATATACTTTTTCTACAACTCTAAGCGTTATTTTATTATAAAAACCATGCATTCTTGTTAAGCACATATTGCCACAGCAACTTGAAAGATAAAAAATATTCCATTTTGAAAGGGTATTTTAATTTTTCTGCTGCCTGAACCAACTTTTAGTTTCACCAAAGGCAGGCCATGAAAGGCATTAAAAATTCCCAATTGTTTCAGATGAAAGATAAAGAATAATAAAATCCCAACTACTTTAAAAAAAAGTAATAATTAAAATTAAAATTTTGAAAAAGAAAAAGAAAATTATATCGTTTTAAACCGAGGAACCAACCGGATACTTCTTGGCGAAGAAAATGAGATTTTCCAATGACATAAATCCTCCACCCCTTTAAATAACATTGAAAAAAATTGCATCAGAATCTTTTTCAGGCAAGAATAATGTAACTCAGTATAAGAAATTTAAAGTAATCTCCGTTTCATACCGAACATCTGTTGAAGGGTCTGTGCCTTGCCAACCCATTTCTTTCCAAAGCTCTGATTTCAGAGCGGGCAAATCCCTACTAGGATAAGCTAACCTCCATAATTGTTTAAGTGAATCCTGCATGAAAGAAGTTCAATTTTTCAAGTTATAAATTATGCTCTAAAACATAAGCAAACAAGTCAATCTTTCCCTTTCCTGCATCTGCAGGGAAATCAAAATCAGTGATCTTCCCCATTATAAGTTTTGTTGAATATTGACTATTAATTTAGATTACACTAGTTAGGAAAATATCATGTTATATTAAGAAAGGTAGAATTCAATTCCTTCTCGGGATTAGATTTGTATTCTATATATTGTTGTACTTTTAGTAATGAAATTCAGAAGATATATTTCATAAAATTACAAGTTTAAAATTTTTAGAAGAAATAAAGTTAGGCAAATTTATAAACCTCAACCATTAATTTGGAGTAATTAAGATGGGTTGACTAAGCTATGTAATAATAATCCTCAACCAGGTTGACAGACACTTTAATACAATCCGTGTCATGGGCACTTAATTTGAGTATTTAACATGTAACTTCATCCATAAATTTTATTGCAATTTTCGAACATGTAAACATAAATCCTCAAGGCATCAATCTTTGATTTGGCAATGCAGAAAACTCTTCAGTATAAATAGATTCTCAAGTTTTCATTAATAACAAAAGTGAAAAGGAATTATCCCATATCTTTTATTATTGCTAGCTCTAAAACACTGAGACCAAACATTAGTAATATAATAAAAATAAGTGGAGAAAAACCTACCTGATGTTCCACACGTGATCCATCAAAAGGGACTTCCAGCCTTTGTTGTAGACATCTAAGCCTTTCTTCCTAAATTGACACCAATTACTAGCATTAAAGTCATACACATCTCTCTTTTTTTTTTTATCTTTGAAGGGGGAGGGGTGGACTGAATTTGGAGAAATTCAAGTGCAGAAGTTTAAAATGCTCATTTTTTTTGCACATATTTCATGGTAAATGTCACCAAATGCCATCAAATTATAAAGGTAAGAGGTGAAATGCACATTAATGCAATATAATACCTGTAGAGGACTAAGTGAAGCTGGAAAAAGCTTCTGAATTGGTCCATTTAGACTGGCAGAAGAAAGAGGCAAAAGAAGTCCAATAATTGATCCAGATGCAAAAACAATATTTGCTACAAATTTCCAACGACCAAAACTTAGTAAACAGGAGACCTAAGATATTTCCACAATCAACAATGTTATAAAAAATAACAAAGCACTTAACACCTGACAGATCATGAAGCATAATTTCTCACAGCAATGACGAATATGATCAAAATTAAACAGAATATATACAAGCACAAAATGATAATCTAACTTGTATTTTGGTTATCATCACACAAATGATACATTGCGTATACAGTTTCTAATGAGTGCACTTCTTTGGCAAATTTACAATGCCTTGAGAGTAACCTTACCTCATCATTTCAGCAAACTGCCACCAGTTGGGACATTTTAGTAATTTGAAGCAAAAGAGACAAAAGAAAAATGTAAAAATAATAGCTTCAAGCAGTCATGTACTAATTATTTCTTCTTATTAAGGATTTCTTTTAGAAAGAAAACAAGCACACCATCCTAATTAATAACCTAGGCAAACTTCTAACCTCACAGAGCAAAAATGCCTAATGCAGATTTCAAGATAATCATGATGATACAGAAACAAATGCGTGTTTCTATTAATTAAGCAAGTTATAGTAGTATGAGATGTCAACAGTCAAGTAGCAGTTTGAAGTACAAAATATATCCAATCAGCCAACAAAATCATCACAGATCATAAGCCATGCCTTAACTAAGTCATCTAGCCTCACTTTGCCAACAATTTACACACAAGCGAAAAACTGCAAATTATCTTGACTAAAAGAATCACCAATAACAATTTAGCACATCACACTCAAAAACTGGGCTCAATGTGCAGCTTAATCAAGTCAACAGAAATGACCACCAGACTACCAAGTACAAGGTTTGCTACTTCGGCACTAGTCCAACACATGCAAACTGGTTTCTCAATTACTGAAAAGAAATCTACTATCATGGTATGATGAACTATAAAATACCAAATTCTTGTAGACAATTCACTGGCAATAACAATAAAGTAACCATCATCAAAATGACAATTAAAAAGATAAACAACACCAAAATGACACACCTAACCATTGTGCCCATTGCGCAATCAACTGAGAGAAGAGAGAAATCCAATGCAAGCGTTCGATCCTCCTCTGATCAACCCAAATACCATCTACTCCACCGACCTAATACACATTAACAAAATTATATTTGAAAAAAAAAACAAAAAACAAAAAGAACTTGCTTCTTATTCATAATTAACCAACCATTAATGTTAACTCTCCACCGACCTAATACACATTAACAAAATTATATTTGAGAAAAAAAAAAAAAAGACAAAAGGAACTTGCTTCTTATTCATAATTAACCAACCATTAATGTTAACACATTGAAAGAAAGATACCTGAGAGACAGAATTATGATCGTCATAGTGAGCTAACAAAGGTTCAGTTAAGCTAACGGAAGCAGAAGTGTCCAAATGCTCATGATTTCTCCCATCAACATCCCGGTGAGGGAGTCGCTGTCTCAAAGTTTTCGAAGCCATCAATTCAATTCAACCTGCAATTTAAGAATATACCCAAATCCACACAAACCCTAAACCCAAATCATAAATCGATGATACCCGTAAGCATTAATCCGTTAAATTTAATGAACAAAAAAAAAGAAAAACAAAGCAAAAGTTATCTGTATGTAGACCTCGTAAACTTTGTTTCCAAGCAAAGTATAAGATTTAGGAAAACAAAAGTCTGTTTTTCATGTTTTTTTGTTTTTATATATATCCTAGGACAAAAAATTAGTAAAAGTTACCAGATGATCGATAAAGATGGAGCCTTGAATAACAATCCACAAACTGACTTAGAACAACAGCACAGCGGAGCCGTTTTTTACAGTTACAGGTGTGAACTGTTGTTAGGTAAAAATAAAATTGACAAAATTTGACCACGTTAATGGGGATTATTATGGGTGTTTTTTTTTTTTTTTTTTCACCTTATAAATTTTGAATTTAATTTTTTACTATTTTTCATCCGAATTTTAATAAAATTAATATTTAATTTTTCTAAATTTAAAAAGAATATTTATCCATTTGTCATTCACTTTGTAATGAAAGGGTAAAAAATAAAATAAAATAAAATAATAAATTTCTATTGTTAAAAGGAGAAAAATGATTAAAAAAAAAGTAGAAAACATTTAATTTTCCATCCTACAAATTCCCTCTCTACCAATCAAATTATCGACTTACGAAAACATTCATCTTTTGTATCGATCCTTATTTCGAACATTTTATTTTTCTCGTTCACTATCATATGTATAATTCAAAAATTGTTAGGACTTGAAAAAAAGTAAGTGATTTCCCTTATGGTTCCAAAATCAAAATTTGTAACCTAATAAATGATTCGATTTGGATTTGTGTGAGGTGAAATGTGTTTTTAGTGTAGAACATCAAAATTTCCAACAAAAAAAAAACATAATGATAGTAGAAGAAAATTAATAAAATAATATAAGTATAATTAAGATTTAAAATTAGTTTAAATGAAAAGTTTTTATACAGACAAAATTTAAGTTAGACAAAGAAGAAGGGTAAAATTGGTATTCTCTCTTAGAATATGATATATTTGTGTAATATTAATTTTTTGTATAGAATTATTTAAACGATTGATTTTTTGTGTATTTTAATTAATTTTCATATATATAAAATCAAACCATCTCATAAATTTTCTTTTTCTTAATAATAAAAATATTTATTTAAATCGAATCATCTTTTAGATTTGAGCTGATCAGATCAACTAGATAAAATCTTGGGTAATCACTGGATCAAGTCAATTATTAATCTTGATATATTAATAGCAAAAATTATTATTAAAACAAGCAAAATTTTGAATATTATACTTCTAAATTTATGTAAGGGGCTTTATTTAAAAAAGCCAAAAAAAAAAAAAAAAAAAAGAGAGAAAACAATAATTTGAGGGGCCAAGCCACTTATTTCCATCCAAGGTTTCTCTAAATGGTAAATTCTTGTTAATAAATTTTTTAAAGGTTAAATACTTACTTATTGATAAAAATTTTTTCAATTTTAATTTTATTTTTTACTAAAATAACTAAAATATTTTTCAATAAAAAATATATAATATTTATATTAAAATAAATTTTAATATAAAATAATATTAATATAATAATTTTAAAAATTTAATAAATCAAATTATATTAAAAAAAGCCACTGCTACCAATAGTAGTGGTCGTAAAAAACCTAACTATGTGGTCAAAAAAAGTCATTTAATTGCATTAACAGTTAGATTCAACCGTCTTGATGATGGAAACGATCAAATTTAACCATTAAAGAACTGGTAGTAGTAGTTAGATCTTGTCGTTTCGCCTATTCAAGAGAATTGAAAATGGTCAAAATGTTTGAAATTGATTTTTTACAACTATTTGTAACAATAAAGGTGACCAGATTTGACTACCAACAGTGACAATCATTGCCAACGACGTTGTCAACAATTTTTTATTTTTTAAAATTTTACTTTATTTTCTAAATTTTTATTAAATTTTTTATTTATTATTTTTTTAATATTATATTAATATTATTTTATATTTTAATTATTTTTACAAAATTAATTATGTTATTTTTTATTTAAAAAATAATAATATTTTTAATCAATTAAATTTAATGATATAATTAATTTTGATTAACGTGTAAATATTTAATTTTTAAATAAAAATTTATCATTTAAAAAAAAGTTGAGCGAAAATATATCGTTTTAGCGTAATTTTGGGCCAGGCCGAATCTGCAACTTTCAGTAGAACAATAACGACAAAAAATTACACTAAAATTGCATTCACAAATAATCAAAAAACCACAACAGTGTCACATTTCTACATCCAAAATTTACAATATTTAAGGACCCAAAACATCCTATAAAAGAGACAAAACATGCTCACTCTCAGTAGGCAAAGGCTTGTGAAAACAATACACACTTAAAAGAAATCAATACCATAAACTCATTCTTGAAGGAATCAATAGAAGGAAAAAACAAAAAAAAGTAGAACCAAATGCATCTCCCACCAAACACAATGTTATACATAACTCAACCAAGCCCATCACTAAGGAACAAACCATCAGTGTATTTCTTCCTCAACTTGTTTTTGGATTCTCACTGTCACTCTGAATCACGGGCCTGAGCAACAACAGGTGATGGAACTACATTTCCACTTATGTGATTTTCCTTCTCACTGTTGGATATACTCAAATTTGAACTTTTAGATTTTTCCTCAGTCACCTGCTGTCACACTATTTTCCAGCTTAACAGATTCAACAATACTTGATTCAATTTGCTCACATCATTTTCTTCTAATTCTGCTGATCATTTCTCTGACTCCAAAGGTTTCGATAACTCAACCTGATTACTTTGTGAAACCTGCTTCAAAGCAGCATGAATATCCTCCAGAGAACTTGCTTCCAGAACAGGTAAGTCTGAGTTGGTGCCTACTGAATCTACATTTTTACCAACAACTACCTGATCCTCAAGCATACTGGGTAGGATGACTTCCTCCACATCTACACCTTCATCAAGTTGCTTAAATGCCAAGACAATATCTTGAATTGATTTTGCTTCAAGAGTTGGCAGCTCTGCATAGGTTGCTGCCAGTATGGAATCATTGGGCAATGACTCAGCATTTGAGATATTGGTCTCCTCCAATGTCGGGTCAATATGAATGGACTCACCTACTTCTTTGACACTAAAGTCACCAACAGTGTCCAGTTCAGACAGCAACCCTTCATCAATTTCTCTTAATTCATCTGCTTCTTCGTTGAAGTTTTCCTCATCAATGCAAGCAGCATATGATTCTACTGAATTACTGATATGTTCTTCAACCTGATCACGATCCCTATAAACAACTCTATCATGGATTCCATCTTTCACGTCCTCTCTACCAGGAGATCTATCTCCAGTACTCCCAAATAAGGTTGAATTAGAGGTTAGGGATGAAGAAGCTTTCAAAGTTTTTTCCTCATGATCACGAACTTCAGAGACATTTGCAATGGTGAGAATGCTTACTTTCTCCCCATCCGGAAATCTACTTCCAAGACTCTTGAATGTGGTTGAAGAGGAATTGAAAGTAATGGATGATGAACTTTTCACCTCATGATCATGATCAAGAACTTCAGATACGTTTGCATCATTGACAGTGTTTACTTCCTCAGCAGATCTTGTCAGAAGGATTGGTGCTTCCTGCATGATGTCAAAGCAATCAGTATCAGTCCTATACACTTAGCAATGACAATGCACCATTAAGGCAATAAGGACAACTCGCAAACACATTATCATCCAGTAAACATGACATGACATCAAGAAAGATTTTGGAAGGACAATATACTAGAATAAATAAAGCAAAAACAGTAACATTTCTCACCAGCGTTTCTTCATCATCATCATAAGATGGTGATTTATCTGACCAAGATAATTGGTTCTCCAATTCAGATGTAGATATTTTTTCAGAACTAACATCTTCGTAACTGTACTTGGCAGAAATCGCCTTTGTGTCCATATCCTCGTGGAGACCAGAATCAATCTTCGACTCAGAAGATGATTGGACTTGATCCTTTTCAGGCTGATGAGTTTCTCCCTTATCTAATATATGCTCCTGTAAATGATCCGTCTCTGGAGAATGATGAACTGTTGGAACTAGCTTGGTCAACAAGGGAGACTGCCATTCCACTGGTGTAGACAACGTTAAATTATTGGAATCCATATGCTGGGAACTCAATGGCACAGAATACAAATCCTCAGAAACATCTTGGTGGCCATCAATATGGATAACTCCGTCAATACTTAATGTGTGGACTTGGCCTAGTTCCTCCAGCAAATGTCTGTCCTTGTCTGTCATGCCTTCCTCTACTGACTTCTTGTCTAATGAACTTGACAAATGGACTTCATCCAGTTCATGTTGCATGGTTTCTTCCTTATCATTTGCTTTTTCCTCCACAGGCTCGGACTCACTAGTGCGCAGAATAACATGTTCAACCACCATTGAAGGTTGTTGCCTCTCTGGAGTGGAAAAACTTGAATAGGAGTCAGAAATTTGATCACCAGGAGCTGCAGACGCTAACTTCTCAATCACCTCTTCATGATTCTCAGAATTATGTCTTGATGAGACAACTTGATCCTTTTCATGGAGAAATTGCTCTCCCCTATACACCGTATACTCCTCTACAGGAATAATGTCCGAAGAGAACAATCTCACAGTGGCTCCCTTTTGATTGTCAGTGCTTGGATTAAGATCATGCTCACTTGTCTCTGTGAATGCAACTTCCCTTAATGTTGATTTATCTTCATCTGCTGCATGACCTTCTGAGGAGGCTGTATCCACCTCTTCAAAATCATTAGAAGTATCCTTCTCATTGTCCTCAATGTGTCGTTGAGATTTATTTGCATACCCAAGCATTCTAGTTATTTGTGGTTGTGTATCAGATGAAATGGACGCAAATGAGAGGAATTTCTCCATTTGTTGGGGGATTGAATCAGATACAGGCTCTCTCTGTTCCAGCACCCCACTCATTAATCGAAATTCTGGCCCCTCAAGAGAAGCACCCATTGAAACACCCAATTCTTCAACATGGTTGGCTCTCGGCTCCAACCTCATCAATCCTTCTCTCAAATCAGAAATTTTATCATTTACTTCTGACAATGATGAGAAGCTTGACCCACCGCTGTAATCCTCTTTGCCTGGTTCTATTTTCAGATGAATTTCATTTGTACCAAGTTCGTTAGGAGTAGATATTTCTTCTGTTTCATACAAATTCTCATTTGCATTATATTCCTCAGAAGTAGTCATCCCTTCAGCACCAGAAACAAACCATTCCTTTTCATGGTGAATCTCCACACCCCCTAAAGTAATTTCAATCTCATTGTGGTGAACATCCCTATTCACAGCCTGTTCAATATGTACAGCATCAACATCTTCACAGGAATAGCTTCCAACTTCGACATTATCCGTGACACGGTCCATGTTAGAGATCAATTTTGTCTCCCAAGAAACATCTTGTTTGTTCAGCTTTGTGTCCTCATCCACCGATGAACTTACTGACTCAGTATCAGGAACAGAACTTACTTTTGAATCACTAATATCACTTACTTGTCTCTGAAATGTGGTATAGCTCACTCCTTCTGAAGAAAGTTGTTCTGGTACTTGTTCATGAAACTGGCTGTCATCTTCATCAACAGCTGAACTCAATGATTCAGTATCTGGAACAGAACTAATCTTCGAATCACTAACTTCACTTAATTGTCTCTGCAATGCAGAATAGCTTGTTCCTTCTTCTAAAGACAACCGCTCAGGTACAAAATATGGTCTCCACCTGAAGTCTTGCCTTTCCTGCTTGGATTTCCCAAAAATGGATGCTCCTAAGCTGAAGGTTTCATTCCTTTTGTACACCAGTTCCTTTGGTTGAACAGCTGCAAACTCTTGTTGTAAACTGTCTCCTTTGAGATCAGATTTTTCCTCACTTGAGTCACAAGGAAGATCAAATGGATTTCGTCTTGGCAATAAAATGGAAGGTGCAGAACCAGGAATAACCATATTTTCATAGAGATCATAAGGAAGTTCAAAAGGGTTTTTCCTTGTGGCAATTGGTGGAACATTAAAAGGAAGATCATTACTTTCTAAGTCTATCAGATTATTCTCAGTCATCAATCTTAAGTTTTTGCAAGCTCTTCTCCTTGCAATAAGATTTTCTAGACGTTGGTTCCTTTCGAACTCAGAAGTACCCAAGTCCATGAGATTCTTCTGATCAACCTCTGTCCACTTAATTGCAGATTTACTTTCATCCTCATTTTCCTCCTTTGCCGCTTCTCCTTCTTCATCCTCCTCAGCCACATCATCATTATCATCCTCACATTCTCCCTCTCCGTCATTATCACTTTCCTTAGACTCCATGCTTTCAATATCACTCTTATGGGACATCAGTGAACCAGCATCTGATTCATTGTTAGATAAATGGACAGGTTGAGGAGCTTCCAAATCTAGAAGTGGGTGAAGCTCATCAAGCATTGTGAGAATGTCAGCCATTGAAGCATCTGGTGAGGAACTTTCTTCGCCATTGGACCCTGAACCCAGAGATTCTTCACCATCATCATCATTGTTGTCACTGTATTCTTCTCCTAACCGTTTCCAGGACATGCCTGCAGCAGAACCCAGCTGATCTTCCTTGAATGCATCAATCAACTCTGCAGGAAATTTATCATTTTTTACCTCAAAATTATTACCCATATCCTCAGAATACAAATTATCTACCACCTCCCCACCAACATCATTCAAATTTTCTTCACTCTGTGGTTTCTCCTTGTGAACTTCCCCCTTTTTCTCAGACTCCAAATCATTGACTTCTCTTTCAACATGCTCAATTACTTGCTTCTCACACTGAATTTCCCTCAAATTCTCATCAATCAATGGCACACAATCAACCAAACCACCATCTACATCAACCTCACAAACTCTATCCTCCACCAAAATTGCCTCATCAAGAGCATTCTCAGCCCCGTTCCTTCCCTTTCCTGTATATTTCTCTACTGTCGAAGAACTTCCATTCACATCTCCCAGAACAACAGTAGTCTCTTCTACAAACCCAGTTTTAAAGGAAGCAACCTCATGAGTGGTAACTTTCTCTTCCTTGTGAATTTCAGGTATGTTTGGTTTTCCAAAACTCAAAAGGGTACCAAGCAACATAGCAGTACAAACCAAAACAGGAGATGCAGAAACCAAAAGGGAAAAGATAAAAGGAGATGATCTATACAATAGTATCATACAACACACAAACCCCACAAGGAATGGATGGTTACAAACTAATCTATAACAATTTATTGCAAAAGCCATAACTTTCCTGATTTGAACCCCAATTCTCATTACAACAAGTCCCATTTCACTCTCCAGATAATCTTGACAACAAAAATACAGGCTCTGCTTCAATAAAACATAAAAAAATCCATCAGAAACAAATCTTCATCCAGTAGATCCTTTCATTCACAACCAAATTCATAGAAAAAAAAATTAAAAAATTAAACATACAACTTAACCATAAACTCACCTAAAATATGCAATCAAATGAAATTCCAAGCAATCAGAGGATTATCAACTTAACAGCTGAATCCCAAAAAAAAAAAAAAAAATGTTTAATATTGGTAGGATTTAAAGCGAAAAGTTTTCCAGTGACATAAAGCAAAGAATTCAAGAAATGAATTAGAAAAGAAAGAATGGATATGAACCAATTACCTTAAAGGCAGCAATGAGTGAAAAAGGATTGTGATCGGAGACTCTATGGTTTACAAGTGTAAAGGCTTTGTTAGAAAACAAAAAGATGCGATTGAAAAGAGGGGAAAAAAAAAAAAAAGCGAAGGAATCTTGTTCCTTTATGGTAAACTTAATGGGATTTGAGCAAGAAAAAAATAGGTATGGAGAGCTGTGTTTTGTACAATCTGCGTATGGCGCGACACATCCAGAAGTAAAAGGAGAACAAAGTAATGAAGAACAAAAGCTCATAGTAACCATTATTTGTTTTTTCTTTTTTTTGTTAGTTTTATTTTTATTTGCTTTTAATACTTTTAAATTTGTATGGCAAATTTTAATTATTATTTTAATACTAAGTATTTGTTGAATTGATTTTTTAAATGTTTTTCCACTTAATTCATATATATATTTATATTATAAGTTGTATTAATTATTATTATTATTATTATTAAGGATAGAAAATGGTGAGCATGAAGAATGATCATTATTTTAAAGTTGGCGGTTTGAGCATGTCAGCCTGTCTGTCATACTATTTATTTACTTCTGTTTAATAATATGGCCAAAGTCCTTAGTCCACTCAAGGCTTCTCTAAATAACATTACCACCCAAAAACTTTTAAAAAATCAAATATCCACCTATTAATCAAATTCCTCTAATTTCACTTAATTTTTACTAAAATAACTAAAATATATTTTAATAAAAAATTAATAATATTAATATTAAAATAAATTTAAATATAAAAAACATTAATATAATTTAAAAAATTAAAAAAATTAAAAAAAATCATTGTCATCAACGATAATGATTATTGTTAATCTAATTAGATAATTGAAAATAACCATATAATTCCATTAGTAACCAGATCTGGCTACCTTCCAAATCTGACCACCAAAGATTTGGTCGGCCATTAGAAAATGTTGAAAACAGTCAGAATACTTAAAATCAACTGTTTTTTGTCATTCTCAATAGCAAAGATGACCAAAATTGACTACCACTATCAAATCTTACAGGTTTAACTATTATGATAGTCAGATTCGATTGTCAATATAATCAAGTAATAGTTTTCAGTCATCAAATTAAATTAACTGTAATAACTGTCATCGACGACATTGTTGATGATGATTATTGATTTTTATTAATTTTTTAACATTATTTTTATAAAATTAATTTTACTAATTTTAAATGTTTCATTTAAAAAGACAAAAATATTTTTTTGATTATTTAATGATTAAATTTAATAGTTGATTTTGATCGATGCTTAGATGTTTGATTTTTGAAAAGTTTTTTGGGTAAGCATGTCATTTAAGAAAATCTTGGGTGGGAATAATTTCTTTGGCCTAATAATATTTTTATGTATCTGGCGCTCGTGGACATATTATTATAATTATAATTTATCTCAAAATAACAGTCGAATGTTGAAATCTCCTTCGAACTGACGGGTTGATGATTCATCCTATGATATGGTAAAAGGCCAATTTTGTCTTTTAACACAAAAAAAAAAAAGAAAACCTCATATAAACCTATTCCACCCTATCCTCGCAACCATCGCCCGAATTGCCCCACCTATCCCTTGTGGCACCTCTCAAATCCTTGGCTTTCAAATTTAAATATTTTTTTTACTTTTACAGATAATTTAATCAAATTTTATTGACTCAAAATTAAGAATAATTCAAATTTAATTAAATAAAAAAATTATCTTAGTTTAATTTAAATTTATTATTTAAATTTGTAATTTAAATTTAATTTAATGATTTAAATTTTAAAATATTAATAAAATAATATCATTTTAATTAAACATGAGAAGGAGAAGAGTTTTTTAAATACCACCTAGATAGAAAAAAGGAAAAACCCAATCAATCCAAATCGCTTCCCCGTAGGCGCTAGAAGAGTTCAATATTCATTCAAGATATCCTCAAAGACTTACTTCAAAATAAGGCCAAAGGACTTAGTCCCACCCATAGTTTGAGGCAGGGACGTTTCCCACCTGCTAGGTTTCAAAATTCAAGTCTCCCACCCTTGATCAAATTTTATATTAAATATAATTGTTAACTGTAACCATTCAAAGGTAATTTTATCATTTTAAGATTCAAATTTTATAAAATAATAAAATAAATTTATATAAATATAAAATATTTAAAAATTTTAAAAAGTACAGCAGTCATCGTCATCAATGTCGACGGTGATGATTGTCGATAACAGAGTTAGATGGTCGTTTTCGATGGCGATGGTTGTCGATAACAGAGTTAAATGATCGTTTTCGACTACTTGGTTCCAAGAGAAGTTAGATCTGGTATCTCCGTTCGGTAGAGACGACAAAATCTGGTCACCTTCAATTTTGGTCGAGACGGCCAAATCTGACCATCTTTATCGAACGGGGAGGCCAGATTTGGCTTCCCCTGGAACTGGCCACCTCCACCGAACGGGGAGGCCAGATCTGGCCTCCCCTAAAACCGGCCATCTGACTCCATTATGAAGGCCACCGGCGGCGGTGGCTACCTTATTTTTAAATTTTTTTAAAAATTTTCAATATTTTTAAAAAATTTTTAAATATTTTTAAAAATTATTTATAATTAAAATTATTTTATAATTTTATTACAAATTTTTATTTTTTAAAAAGGTATTTTAGTAATTTTATTATAAAAAAATAAAAAATACCTCCAAAAGCGGAAGACTTAAATTTTAAAACATGGCGGGTGGAAAACTGTCTATGATTCAAACTATGGGTGGGAATATGTTCTTTGGCCTCAAAATAATAGATAAAGCAAAAACCAAAAAAAAGTGTTTGTTGAGAGTTGAAGAAATAATTTTTCTCACTCTTAATAATATGTGTAGTTAAAAAGAAAAAGGTGCATGTAACCCCATACATTTAATTATTGCTTCCTCTATTTCTAATTATTCTTTAAAGGCCAACCTATATGTGCCAACCAAGGTTGTTTTAAATAACAAAGTCCTATTTAAAAAGTTTTTAAAATTAAATGTTTATTTTTATTTATTAAAAAATTAAAATATTTTTATAAAAATAAATAATAGTAATATTAAAATATAATTTTAAAAATAAAATAAAAATTATAAAAAATTATCATTATCATTGTTGATATTAGTTATCGTTGATCTAATTAAATAATACAAAATAATTATATAATTTTATTAACGATTAGATTTGACTGATTAGATGATAAAATCAACAACATTTAACCGTCAAAGATTTAACAAAAACGATTAGATCTGACAATTTTCGTTAAAAAAAAAACGAAAATAATTAACATATTTAAAATCAATAGTTTTTCACTATTTTAAATAGTTGAGACTATCAAATCTAGATATCTCCATCATCAAAATGATCAAATAAGATTATTAATTGAATCAAATAACTATTTTTGATTACTTGATTAGGTTAACGTTAACAACAAAGACTTTTTTTTTTTTAATTTACTTTTAAAATTTGTATTCATTTGGGTGAATTGTCAAGGAAACCTTGGGTAGGAATAAGACGTTTGGCCTTCTTTAAAACAACCCAAACGAAACTACTCCCCGCTCCTGGGTGAGCAGGAATTTGGTTCCACAATCTAAGCTATCCAACTAACTAAATTAGCCAGGACCCACATTTAATCGTTACTTCCTAATCATTGCTAAAACTAGAGTTTTCTTCATAAAGGAAATAAATAAACAAAAATGGCTCTAAAAATAACATATGCTAGGAAGAAGTCTAAAGTGAGACAGACATTGCGTTTCTTATTTTTTGCCTTCTGCTAAATGACAGATCTCTAATAATCAGCTGCAGAAGATCGACTTTTGTGCAATTGACATCTTTACATGGACACATGCCTCTTGTATCATTCCAAAATTTTACTCAATCATGCTAAGAAGTACTAATTTGTATAAGATGCAAGAAAGCATGCTCGAAATTCCGAAGAATCATCATGTAAGCCAGAAGCCACACTCATATTTCAGGCAAATTCAGTCAATGCACTTCCTTTGTCTCTGCTGCTTCAAACTTTGGCACATCCTCGCAGCTTAGGGTTAGTACTGGTGCTTTGATATCATCGGATTCCATGTTTGCTGCTGTTTCATCAACAGATGATAACTCACATTCATCTGAAGCTTCAGAACATGGGTCTGAAGCCAATGAATCTGACCATTGTAAAGCCAATGAATCCGGTTCATGTGATTGAGATGCAGCTGATGATTGGATAATTGGTAGAAAACTTCCAGATTTTGTGATGTCAGACCTTTTAGCATCATCCTCCCTCATACGTTCTGCATATGCTTCATAGTTGAACCCTGCTGTGTTTTTCCCTCCAAATACAGTCTCCAACTTATCCATATCAAAGAGAGCTTCCATTATCTTCTGGCTCTGAATGTCATCAGAGTAGGCAAACCTCACTTTTTTGTGGGTCTTCGGCTCGAGGAAAGGTTTCACCAACTGTAACAAAAAAATGTTTCACCATAAATGTGATATAATAGATTATATCAAACTTCATGGCAAGTTTACTTGGAGCAGAGCATTGCATTGACAAAGCAGGAGACACTATTTTTCATTTTTCAGAAATTCTATGATAGAAAAACTGAGCAATATTTTCAATAGCACTGTTATACTCATTCTTTCGATTCGGATAAGGAGTTAAAATATAGAGATGTGGGATGGAATTCACTTCATGAAATTCCTAAAATGTTCTAAAACAATGATCTCATGCAAAATAAACCACTCGAAGATATCAGCAGGCCAAAACAAAATAACATATTACAACTGCTAACCTCTGAACAGATATTTAAAACAGGACTGCATCTTACATTTTAGGATAGAGATTGTCGGAAGAGGTCCTTATATCACTATCTAAATATTTTAGAAAGGACAAAGTAATGCACACATGTATATTAGTAGGTCTTCAATTATGCAGAAATTCACAATTTTGAAGTTCTCTCTACTCAAGAATACATGAGTTGATTTCTGAAACCATGAGTTGAAAGGGAGTTTAAAATTTTTCTTATACAAATTCACTTTACAAAAGAAAATAGAAATCCTCAAACTACAATCAACTTGTAGTGCTGAAAGTTAATTTATGCATCTGGAAGTTGAGGAGTGAATTTAAATCCATATTTGAAATTCAGATTAGCAAATGACCCCTTAACTTTTGCACAAATAGTTACACAAATTACAAATTAAGAAAATGTTAGATATAATTTTGCAGTGGCTTGATCTGATGGTTCACAAATTATTGTTATTTGTCAGAGAAAAGGGTCACTGATTCTAACCCAATTATATACGCTTATTACGAAATAAGAAACATTGTAGTGTTTAAGTAATTGCTTATCACAAAGCCTACATAATTAAACGGGCATCTCCATTGAATACTTGATGGAAGTGCAGAGTAAGCATATTCTGTGATTACAAAATTATACCTCAATAATTCTTTGAAGCCACCTACCGTATTAAGATTTACAGTGTACTTGCAACACTGCAAATCAGAAAGCAAAGTTTATATAAGAATGGAGATGGAATTGCATACCGCCCAAAAAGATTCAAATACTTTTGGAGGATTATAGAGGATTGCCAGGCCCAATCTCTCGGGGAAATGCTTCTGCAAGACATTAGCTGTTTCTCGAGTCGCCTTAATTGATATGCTTGACATTGTCCACCCTTGAAAATCAATCAGCCAAACCATTTGCTCCTTCTCAGGGTTTAAATTCATAATAGCATTTTCCATACAATATAAAAAGTACTTGATCTGCTGTTCTGTTGATTTTGTATTCTGACAGAGGGCGATTATTAAAAATTATCAATCCATATTTACAATAATTAAACTCAAAACTGTAAAAGCAATAACAACAAAAGGAGATAAAGAACTACATAGAAATTCTGATGCAACTACCTGGAAACCTGGCCTCAAAATAAGGACTGCCCTTCCAAACTTGTCATAGTAATCTGCTCTATAAATTTTTCCAGTTTCAGCTTCATGTGCAATGTCTTCCTAAAGCAAGGACAAAAGGCTTGTTTCATTGAGAGAACAATAGTTAAAATATGAAAATATCTAAATCAACAAGTAATGTAGTGCAAAGACTGCAAAACACTAAGCAGCATTAATCACACTGTTTTAGGCAAAATCAAAATCTAAGAAAACACCTCAACTCCAATAATAACTATAAACTCAGTTGCAACTTTAGGCCTGTGAAAACAATAATACTTTTTCAATATATTGCCTTGATCGCATTGCTTTGTCCTGAAATGGCTGTAAACCAAATATACATAAAGGAACACAGTTATTGAGGAAAATATGAAAACTATCTGAAAAACGCTGGTCACATAAATAAGAAACCATTCGATCAAACAATCAACCAAATAGCTTGGTTAGATTAAACTTCATTGCAAATGCTATCTTTCCATTTAATTTCTTCCTTTAAGAACCAAACTAAATGAACAAGCAGTCCAAAGCATTAAACTCATACCCATCTAATATTCTCTGGCTTATATTGCAGCCTCCACTTCAAGCTTTCTTCCAACATTTTGGTTGCCTTCTTCGAATTCCAATTCCGAGCTTTAAGATACCTTATTATTGATGCATCCGAACAAAGGGCTGGAAGTTTATCAGCCTTTGTACCCAACATTTTCCTAACATCATGAATCTGAATAAAACAACCTGTAAGAACTTCTTTCATTCATAATTTCATTAAACTCCAATAAAAACCTCTCAAACAAAAAGAATCTCCAACAAACATTGTGGATACAACCAAAACATCAACAAAAAAAAAAAAAAATCAAATACTTATAAGAAGTATAACAATTAACCAAAAACTACCCAAAAGAAATTTGAATTTAAACAATAATAAATGTAACAGCACATTCATCCATCAAAGTATACCTTGGCTTGCTGTTCTGCAGGTGACAAAGACTTCTCTCCAACACCTGATGTTCTTGACTTTCGAGAAGACATCGTTTCAAATTTTGAACAAACTGGAAAGAACATTAAAAAAATAATCAAGTCTCAGTTCCTCATAAACATTAAACAAGATTCTTCGTTTACACTAAAACATTTGCTGTAGCGACAGAAATTAATTAAAGAAACAAAATTCTTACAAGATTATTCCTGTACATTGTCAATAATATAAAAATCTACAGATAAAAATAAAATTAAAATGGAATTCATCGAGAATCATTCACCTTTTTCTCAACGAGACGGGCTTATTCTCTGTGGAATATGCACCAATCCAGCACTTCAAAGAACACAAATAAAAAATTGAAGAAAAAAATTATAAAAATCATTTGGTTATCCGAACATTGGAACCAACCTGACCCTCTGAATGCGTGGCAGTCTAGAAACGATTTTGACTAGTAGATGACAGTGCTAACAAATAAACAAAGGACACGTGTCCACTGCTATTTTACTCATTTCCGTAGGCATGTCACTCATTCTCATCCAGCGTTTGTTGGAATAATTTAAAAAAATTAAAATCTTACCTATCTCATAAATTTAACTATTTATTTTATAAATTATTAAAAAATAAAAATATCTATAATCAAATAATATCTTATCTTTAAAATACTAATATATTTTAATTTGTATTAATTAGAAATAAAATCATAAAAATTATATTAATTAATTAAAAATGTTAATAATAAATAATTATATGTTTAGATTATATTATAATTTTTTATAAAATTTTAAAAAGATATTTTTATTTAAAATTTTAATATATTTTTTAATAATTTTAAAAATAACAATTATATTTTAAAAACATTATAAAGTAGATACACATACATACATATATACATATACATGTGTGTGTGTATATATATATATTTAAAAGTAAGTATTTCTTATTTGATTTTAGTGATTTAAAAGTTCATACCGACAGGACGATAAACAATGAATAATGGTCACAAATTTTGGTTTAAAACAAATTATTTTAGAAAATTAATTAAAATAATTATATTAGGGTTTGGACATAATTTTGGTCATCAATCTAAAAGATATATATAAAGGTATCTCATAAAATAACATGATTGTCCTTCTTGTAAGTTCTAAACACTTTGAAAACCTTAACACTCTTTACCTTTTTCACTTATCAAAATTTTACTTCAAAATCATGAAATCAAACAAAAAATTTAAATGAATTCAATCATGAAGATGTATATTTCGTTATTTTATTGTTGGTATTCACAATTTAAAGGACGTTAAGCATAAAAATATTTAAAATCAGAAAAAGAAACAATAATCGTAAGGTTTGCTTACTAAGTGAAAACATAATTTTCCTTTGTTAACTGGGACAAGGCTAAGTGATATTTTACATCATAGAGGTTAAATGATATTTTATGGATAGGGGATTTGGATATTTGACATTTTGTGGAGTAAAATGAAATGATCCAATAAGGATTTTTCTAATTTTTAGCATATTTAACAAGTAATTTTGATACATTTATTATGTATAGAGATGGCAACAAGCCAAACAAGAATCAAATATCTTAATCTTTATTTTGTCCCTACATTTGACCATGATGTAGAGATAATAGGGAGTTTTCATCCCCGTCCTTGCAAGGAAAAAGCTTTTTCCATCCTTGCTCCTCCCCAACATAGGTACTTATTCCCCTCCTTATCCCCAGAGAGAAAATTCCCCCCATTTTTTTCCTATTCTTACTAAAAAAATATTGAAATATTTATTAGTTGTCATAACATATTTATAATAATTTAAAATTTTAAGGATAATTCGAAATTTAAGAGCTTAAAGGATACATAAGGGAGAGGAAAAGTTAAGGAAAGGATAGGTTGGAAATATGTCAATTCTCATCCCTCAATCGCAGGGATTTTAGTCATTTCTATCCCTTATCCCTATCCTCATTCTTATTAGGAAATTCTCTCTCCATTTGAGGTGGGTAGACCAAGTGCCTGATTTTGGAGGTCAAATTGTCATCTCTAAATATGTATGTGTAATATTATTGCTTTAAACTCTATACTTTAAACTATAAATCCTAAACTATAAACTTTAAAGTGAGATTCTACATCAACGAGTGGGATTCAAAGCCACTTCTCTTATATCTACAATACACCAATTAATAAACAAAATATATACGAATAAAAAAGATCACTTACTTGAGAGAGGTGAGGGTATGTCGTGCTTCGTCATTAGGTAGGCATTGTTTCTAGTACATAGAGATTTCATTTATCAATTGTTATATAATAAAACCACAAGATGATGTTAGACATCACACACGCTGATTTAGAATTTTGCTCAAAGTTTTTTCAAATTTACATTATAACTAAATTTGTTTTTTGGTTGTTGAAAACATCAATGACAAATCATAGCTAGTACATGAATGAAGCAACATTTGTGCTTTAAATTGTATTTAATATGAATTTTTGCTAGCACAATGTATTTAATTAGTCCTTTATTGATGTATGTTTTTCCTTATTTCTAATGTAGTAGCTTCATACAATATGTTGTGTTAGGTGTTGATGTGTTCATATATTTATCATTACAGTTACCCATAGTTAACAGTTAAGCATATTAATCATTAAACACTTATTGATGATAAGGGAATAACAAGGATATAAATTGTAATGTTGTACAGGTGTTTTAATATAGACAAATAATAATGTAAACAATACATGTACAATATATATGATGAATCAATTAAATAAATGAATATAACATAAAAACATATGTATGAAACATAAAAATGTACAAACCAAGTATAAAAAATGAATTTACGTAATCAGTACATGGGTCTGGAACATATGGATGACTAATGTAATCCTTATGCTTATTGAGTCATCATAGCTAAAATTAAGTGGTTGTTATTGACTTAAATACTCAATGAATTGTAGAGCAAACACCTCTAAGTCAGTCAAACTTGTAATTTATTATGGCATATTATCATGTCTAATCAAAGTGAATGAATTAATGCAACGTATACATCATGAATCATACTAACAGTGAGACTAAGTCATTATTATTAAAATATATGTTGTGTAAGAGTCTATCAAGTGAGTGAATTAGTTAAGGTCTACAATGTGTGTGTCAGAGACATTATAGACGTTTATTGTCTGCTCATGTAGATTAACTTCACTATAAACTCAATGTTCATTTTTAAGTTGACTGACATGTACACTTGAAAAAAAAATTGAACATCATTAGTTATGGTCATATCAATATCGTGCGCCTTTCAAAAAGAATGAAAATAGTAAATATGACCTTATCCATAATACTCCATAACTTGAAGTATTGCCATTCATAGTCCTATAGACGACATCCACAAGTAGATCAGGTCACTTGTAATCAAGCCTAACAATGTGGAAGTCATAGATGACCATCGTTAGATAGCCAAGGAATATAGAAATAATTGTCATCCAATCTAGGTGGACTTCATTAGTGATTTACTATTAATAATCACACAGTAACCCAAGATAATCATCCAAATCCTATGACAGTGAAAACAAAGTCACGAGAACACATATAATTAAGGTAAACTATATATATACTTACACCATTTGATAGCCATTACCCTATAGTAACTAGAGGCATCCAAAATAGTCGTCTACTCTAAGGCCTAACTAGGAAAAAGTTGTATATGTTGTCCTTTACAACATTGTTATACGAATCAAAGAGTGTTACGTGTAGATTAATAGCATGATGTTAAACTAACTCAATTGCCAACACATTTCGATGCCTTTGTGGTTTAATCAGTTTTGTGTAAAGGTTTAGTTAAAACCATTCTATTTTTATTAGCCAATCATATATTACGCTTTGAAGACCATTAATGAATGTAATATCATCTAGGACATTGATTAAGATGACTTAGATTACGGGCAATCATCTTGAGAAGGTATATTAATGACAAAGTATCATCAACATTCTACTAGAAATATTATAGTCGTTAATTATATACAAAACATAAATAAACTTAAAATGAATTGTAAATTCATAAAACAAACATATTTGTTAAGTTAATTTGTATTTGACCTTTGCAAGAGATTGTTCATGTCAAAGAGTCACCACTCTCTCTTGAAGCGCAATGACATCAAACTTAATTGTCTTGATCCCATAACCAAATAACTCTTGGATAGTGACTATCAAGCTTCATACCATATACTCTTAAGTCGATAACATCTCATACATTGTCTCACAAACTTGAGTAAAGATGTTGTTGGGTGTTAGGTCAGAAGCAAGATTAGGTGGAGGGCATGAATTAATTCTACGATTGAGCATGAAACCTCAGTCATCAATCAGGATGTGAGAGACACCTATGAGTTGTTGTCGCATGTAATATCGTTTACACTTACTGTCCAAACTAGACTGATACCTTAGGTGATGGTCGGAAACCACTAAGCAATGATATAAGGGAAGTCCATGACATTTTGATACCAATTTGCCTCCATCTCTTTAATCATTAAAAGCAAAATGGCATTCATATCCTTTTAAAGTGTTCAAACCGATAATAGTTTGTAATAACTTCTGAAATTAAAAAAACGATGACAAACATACTAAACAATTGTTATATACTTATAGTTGTTGTCAAATAGTTTTGGGACATTTTCCCAACTAGAGATATTCTTAATCTATTGTCTTATATATCTAGACCTAGAAATGGGAATATGATGTTGTCAGTTAAAATAGCATATCTATCAAAGGATCATTATAAAACAAGTCTATTAACAAGGGAAAACTTACTTAGAATAAGTAAAGAATCTCAATGTAACACCCCACATGTACGTTTAGGTGTATTTTAGTCATTTTAGTATTATGTATGTATGGTTTGAGTTGCAAAATCATGTAAAGTATTGAATGATAAGGGTGAAAAAATCACAAATATAAGTGAAACACCTCTTCCATATCTTATATATTATTCTATGTAATGAACAATCGTTGGTGAATTGGGATTAACTATCTCAATAGAACACCTAATCCAATTGGAGCAACGTCTCTTCTAAAGTATAGGTTAAACCTTGTATTCTTAGATTTTAATTTCAATTTATCAACAGGGATCAAATCTCTTTTACATATTCAGACAACTTGTTAAAACTCATTCTCTTAACTCTCATTGTATTAAACCATTTATTATTAGATTATTTTAATTAGTTTTTCAACCTTTAATTTTAATTAAATAACAAAAAAAAAAAAAACATAAGGACAATATGAGTGTTTTAAAATTATTTGAAAATTGGATCGAAATTGAAATCAATTCGATTATTAGGTTAGAATAGTATATAAACCTAATATTTGGATTTTAAAATTTGAAAACAATTATACAAACTAAACGGGTAATCAAACTAAATAAATAATAAAATATTATTTGTATTCGATTTGTATAATTTATATTTATATTTTATTAAAAATTTTAATTAATAAAATATAAATAAAAAATTTTTAATTTAAGTTTGAGTTCGTATTCGTATTTATTTTATACAGTTTATGTTCAGGCTCATGTTCGTCAATTTTTAAATTTATAGTTCAAGTTTATATTTGTATTCAAATTCAAACAATTTATTTTAAGTTCATTTAAATTAAATTAAAAAATAAATCTAAATATATTCAATTTAAATTTATCACTACCTTTGTTCTCTAATATTTTTTATTCTGCTTGTTCGATCTCTATTCGGCTAGTCGTCTCCAGTATTCTCATGTCCTAAATTCTTTATTTTATGCCTTGCGTTTGTGTCTATTCTTTTAAATATAAATATAAATATATATATATATATATATTAATTTGAATCTGCATTTAATTTTAATAATTGTTTGATCATCCACATTATCTAAAAATATTTGAGAAATCTGTTTAATAAACAATTTTTAATAAATAATTACTAAAAATATAAAATCATTTAATAAATAATCAACAGCAAAATCATTTAATAATTAATCATTTATTTGTAAAAGAAAACATCTAAAAATATTGGAGAAATCTATTTTGCAAAAAAATATAAAATAAGTTTTTAAAATTCAAAATTGGGTCAAATTATTCGATAAATTAGGCCTGACTATTAATGGATTTCTATATGAAATCTGACTGATTTTAATGTAATAATTTTTTAATCTAAAAATTCGATTTAATTCACAGAACCAGTTAACTGGCGGTCCGACAGGACGTGAACTTGCCGACACAACATTCCATCCCTTTGAAAAGTACCTTCGTTGCATGTGAAGATCGTACTTCCCCGTTTATCATTTTATTAAAAAAATAAGAATTCATTTGACAAAATAAATAAAATAAGAAAAAGGGGCCGCCATGGATAACTTGAATGGTTAAGGAGTGGCTTCCAGTAAATATCCCAACAATAATGACTTTGGACTTTAAATATCTATTTAATAAAAATTAAATAAGCGAATAATTAGGCAGCCACGTGAATGAATGACATTTTTTTGTTTTCACTGAAAATAATAACGAATAAGATTCTTTTTAACTTTAAAATTCTAAAAGGAGGAGAAAAGCAGTAACATTAGATCAGATTAGACAGACAGTGAAGAAGAAGAAGAAGAAGAAGAAGAAGAAGAAGAAGAAAAAGAGAGAAGGAGATGGGTGGGGGTGGAAGTGAAGAGGAAACCTTGGAGTATTCGCCAACATGGGTGGTGGCTGGAGTGTGCACTGTGATCGTCGCCATTTCTTTGAGTGTCGAAAGGCTTCTTCACTTTCTCGGAAATTACCTCAAAAAAAAGCACCAGAAACCTCTTTATGAAGCTCTTCAAAAAGTTAAAGAAGGTGTTTTTTTTGAACTTTTCCTTCATCTCCCTTTCTTCATCCTTCATGCTTTTTAAAATGCTTTTGATTTTTTGAGAAGACTCTTAGAGAAGATATTTTATGTTACTGTTTTTGGTGATGTGTGTCAGTTATAAAAATTATTTTCTTCATCAATGTGCTCCATTTCTTAAATAAAAAATAATAATAATAATTCTGTTTGATGGGTATAAAGTCAGGATGAGTGAATTTCAGTTGGGAATTTTGCTTTATTGAAAAGAATGGTGAAATTTCGTAGTAAAAATACCCAGAATTCTTTCATTCTGGTTAAAGGGGTTCTTTTAAGATGACATTTTATGTTAATTTTTGAATGATTTATTACAATTGTCAGTGCAGTGTTTATTAATGAGAAGAAATCGGTTTCTTAATTAATGTTCTACGTTTCTTACAAATGACTTGTTTTTAATGGGAAAATATTTTCTTTTTCTTAAAAGGAAAAAAATGGTGAAAAAGGTAGTTAAAAAAACCCATTATTTTTTTGGTTAAAAGGAATCTGGAAGAAGACATTTTCTGGTGATTTTATGAATGACTTTTATTTTTGTAATTGTGGGTATGGTATTTTGTGGTTGCAGAGTTGATGCTGCTGGGTTTTATATCACTATTGCTGACGGTGTTTCAAGGTGTAATCTCCAAATTCTGCATTCCTGAGGATGTTGCAAATTCTATGCTTCCTTGTAAACGCCCTGAAACTGAGCATTCTAATGCTACTACTACACCATCACATTTTCAGAGGTCTTTAACTCCTGTTGCTGGCATGACTAGGCATCTTCTTTCCGAAGGATCTTCATCTGGTTATTGTGCTGGGAAGGTAAACATTAATAATGAATTTACTAGAACTTCATGTTAGATTTTAATTACACAAACAACCGTAAAATCATGAAATCTTCGTTCATTAGGATTCACACATTGGTTATAAAATAATAAATAAAAAACTTGATTTAGGGTTTATAGATATATCTAAATAACATGTAATCTGAAATCATAAAATTATTCAAAATTATTTATAATGAAGGAGTTGGTCTTTTGCTTCTGAATCATTATAGCTTTAGAACCGTATAAGTCACACCTATCACCATTAACTCCCCTGTAGGCAGAGAGAGAAAGTGACATGCTATTAGAATTCCAAGCACAAGCTATAAAAGTTACAGTGAGGACCGTGAGAACATATAATTTGCAAAAAAAAATCACCTTTAAGCAATTTAGACTACTGTTCATCCTCAACTTGATAGGAAAACATATATCATTGAATAAACTCTACCACATTTGAATGTATTGAATTTTTTACACCAGTATATTTTCAAAACTAACCTTATGTTAACCTTAATTATAATACATACAATGACGACCTTTGGGTAAAAAGTTGTATTTATCAAAATTGGAGAATATATGATTACTAAATAAAAAAATTTGTAAGTTTCAATACTGTATCACTTTGACGATTAACATTATGACTATTCACAAATTATTCCAATAATACCGAATATTATTAATTTTAATATGAGTTTAATATTATATGCCACAATATTTTTAAAATTAAAATTGTTTTCAAATGGAATTCTATTGGCTTCTCATACACCTTAAAGTACCACCACAAGCCCGTCACATGTATTTACATGTACCATAAGTCTTTTCATTATCTTCATAAGTTGTTCACCCTTCACGTGCTTTTAAGTATATTTATACCTTTCATATGCTCTTGCACACCACATGTCTTTATTGCACTTCACATGCTAACTTAGATCATCTACATGTTAAAAAAACATCTCACATGCAAAACACGTTTAATAACACCCTTAAAAACACTTTCATGCTTCTACATGTTTTCATAACCTTGCCACATGTGACATGCACCTTTGTGGAAGATCCACATGTCAGCACTTACCAAAACATGGTCTTTACCCGGTTACACGCCCTATTAGAACCGCCCACATGCTTCAACACTTCATAGAGCCACCACAGGCACATTCACATTTTGTAATGGCCTCTCTACATGTCACATGTGCTTCACGCGCCTCCAAAACCTTCTCATGCATGGGGAAATGGTGCTTACACACCATCATTGAATCACACATGCCAAACGCACCTCTAGAGAGAGCTCACGCGCGGTGTATTTAACGTATGATCTTGCATGCATTTCACGCACACCCATCATGTCATGAGTGTGTGATTCCATGCACACCTATCGTGTTGTGATGCACATCTTAATTGGATAAAGTCTGTCCTTATGTGTTCAGGTTGGGTGAATTTGATTTGGCTTGACTCGTGTTGACTTTGACTGGGTCGATTTATCTATCTAATGTCATAGGTAGGATTTTCCCAATGCGATTTTGACCCGTGATTTTTGAAAACCTTATTTTCATAAATCTATCTCTTCAATGCTAATTCATCAAACCGTTCATCGGATTGATTCCATATTGTAAGGTAATAAAATCTTGGTTCATTTTGATGTCTTCAAGGTTGATTAGGACAATAGAATTTTGTCAAAAGATCACATCAAAATCGTGAAATTTTCTTATTGTCGGTGAACGTTTTGTTCCTTATTTTGTCTGTCTGTAGTGCTTTCGACCGTTGGGGAAATGACATGGGGGCACAAATTACACTGACAAAGGCTTAGTCGTGTCCAATTTTGTTGGAATACGTGACACGAAGGCAACTAGACATGGTAGCTTTTGAAATTGGAGTCCAATTTCAATCAGAAATTAATATTGAATGTCAAAGTTGGATTTGCCGAAGTGAAATTCAACCATTTAAACATCAATTTAGGGATTATCAAACTCTAATTTAGGACTATAATTCATCAATTAAGGACCCTAATTTCAAAACTGAAACAAATCCTAATTAAATTTTTAATCTTCAATTCCTAATTTAGAATTTCTAATTTCAGATCCGAATTTTTGCCTAGACAAGAAAATTGCTTTATAGATTGAAATGCAATCGTAAACATTAGATTAGGGATTATGGGATTCTAATTTCATATTTCAATGATTCAATTCAAAACTCTAATTTCAAAATTGAATCAAACCTTAATTTCAACTTTAATTTGCAAATTTTATAATCCAAATTCTAGTTCCTAATTTTCAATTTCTATAACCTTTCACTCTAATAGTACATGTAGAATTTTAATTACATGAACAATAATAAGATCGTATAAACTTAATTCCTTAAACGTCATGCATAGGTATAAAATTGTAAATCTCCCTGAAATTACCTTCAATGAAGTGACTGGTTTTCTGCTCTTGAAACCTCATTGGTTTCGGGGAGGAGATCTGGCTAATATCTAGTAAGTTAATAGATCATTCATTAAAAATTTAATAAACTTTACAACCCATACTATTGTTGTCTACTTATTTCTAAACTGTCATTGAATTTTTCAATTAACAGGTTTTAATAAACCAAGATTATAATTTATGTTAGTATAAATCAAAAAATTTTCCAATACTTCATTTTCGTTACTTGTCTAATCAAATGTCATGTTCATAAGACAGACAGAGAGTTCATTAAAACAGATTCTGGGATTTTTGGAACGAAACTTTAAATGGGGTTATTTTTAAAGTATATTTGGTTGTAAAAATCAATGAACTGTTTATTCATTTTTGAACCACTTTGTTTAGTACCAATAATTTGAGTTTGTTTAGATATTATTTAACCCTTCATTTTGATATATAATGTAGACCCCTCTATTAGAATCATGGCCATATCCAAATTTTTTTAGTTTTTCAAACAGATATACTCTATATGGATGACGTGATCTTGGCTGTTTAACATATTATCACACTTCTTGGATGAGACAAGTTTAGGTAGAACTAAGGCTTCTCAAGAGGGCTGAGACAAAGAGATCCCTTTCTCCCTAACAGTTCATATCCTTGGCAGGCTGGTGGAGAGAGCTAGGAAGGTTAATCTCATAGAAGGTTTCATCAATGGGAAGGATAAAACTTCATTTTGCAATTCCTAGTGACCCATCTCTTTTTGTTCAGCCAATGAATCCAAATTTCTCATCTTTGTTAAGATAGTTGACATGTTCTTTGATTTTTCTTGTCATATGTCAACTTGCATAAATGCTCTATTTGAGGAAGCAATAGGCATGATTTGCATTTACCAATACTTGCAACTTCTATTGGAATGATTTGTGTCACTGGTCTATGAAATATCTTGTTTTGCCTATAGTGGCAATCCAAGAAGAACGATTCAAAATGTTTTCTCAAGTTGAAAAGTAGCTTTGTGAGAAGGAGCCTTGCTTTCCCGGGGAAACGGCTATGGAGATATTATTTGTAGCTTTGTTTTTTTGTGGCATGTCAGTCATTGGAAGCAAGAATGGCAAGTATAGAAATGGTTGGGACTCTAATTTAGTGGTTCCTATTGAAGCCCTTTGTGAGTTGGGGTTGTGTTTCTCATTGTAAAATTTTGTTTCTATCCTTTGTGAAGCTTGCTATTGATGATTATGGATTGTAATGCTTCTTTCTATGACTTATTTAGGTCTTTATTGATAACATGGTGACTTCTTCCTCTACTCATTGTGGTTGGAATCTGAATTATATTAGAATCTAAATTTTGGAGAAACTACAGAATGTGTTGATCTGTTGAGAGTCCTTCAAGGTTTCGCTCAATGAAATGAAGGAAGATTGTAGAGTTTGGATCCTTGAGAAATCAGGAATATTTTCAGTCAAGTCATTCGACAAAACTTGCTTGATGACCCTAGAACTGCAGTCTTGAGCTCTCTAAACTGATGGAGAGCAAAAGTTCCAATCTCGGAAGCAGCAATATCATAACCCCCTTGTGATCTTTTACTTTGAGGATTGTTGTTCAGGGGCATTTAGTACCTACTCTCCTTGGTAGGTTGCAGTCATCTTTTTTATCCATTTGTGGGGAGCTAGTTCGCTCTATGTATACTTTTTGATCTCTTTGTTAATAAAATGCTGTGGTTCCTAAACACAGTTTTTAGTGAAGTTAATTGTGTTATCGAATGTAGAGGGAGCAGAAGTCTGTTCTCATACTTCTCTTTTTATCAGATATACTTGAGAGGTTGTTTGGATAAGGAATTTCTGGTTGATGTACCTTTTGAGGAATAAGGTTGAATTGATATGTCAAAATGGTGTGCAGTGTCAATACTCAATGGACATGAAAAATGTCTTTAAAGCTACACCATACTGCAAAAAATCTGGTTTACTTTGCTTTCCAGTTAATTTAATTAGTTGATGACCTTTTATGTCTTGATTCCAGTGAGGAGCTTATGAGTCATCTTTCTAAGACGTATATGATATTGGGATTTAATTTACATTTTTTTTTTGGTCTTTTTGGTCCCTCAAAGTTGTTACACTTCTTGTTTGCAACTTAAGAATCCATGGCTGTGTAGCAATGGTTGTTTATGGTTCAAGTCCAGGGTTACATTGTTATTATCTTAAATGTTATAATGATAGTGAACCAGAAGATTGGAGAGAAGAATGGACAAATAGATAATCAAGATCTTAGATTTTGTATTAGACTTTCTCATTGTGATATTCTTATGAATTATCTCATGTACTAGATTATCTATTGTTTCTGGATTCATATTTACTGGATTTTTTGTTATTATCTTTATATGCACAAATAACTCTTATTTTAAGTGTTCTAATTTCTTCTCTTTTCCCTTTTTCAGAATAAGGTCCCATTGTTGTCAGTTGAAGCATTGCATCATCTCCACATCTTTATCTTTGTGCTAGCTATTGTCCATGTGACTTTTTGTCTTCTAACTGTTATTTTTGGAGGAGCAAGGGTGAGCATCCTGTAGATTTTTTATTGTTCGTATTTCTATACTGTTATTGATACATTGTCTTCTTTTTTCAATTTCTATTTTACACAACATAGATACGCCAATGGAAACACTGGGAGAATTCAATTGCCAAACAAAGGCTTGACTCAGAGGAAGGTACGAGCTGCCAACTAAACATATGATGTTTTCCCTTAAAAATTTTTAGTTGTAAAATCCCAGTAAATGTGTTATATTCATGTATATGCTTTCAATATATAATTGTTTAGGATGTAATTATTGAATCATTCTTCTTCCTTTTCTAATTTTGCTTATGCTATGCTTGTGTATTATTTTCAAAAATTCTAGCAGTAATGTCATTTAGTTTTTAAAGATTTGCTAGTCAATTTAGATGCCTTATGACATAGCAGTTTGCTGACCGAACAAAGTAGAGAAGACAATGTCTGAGCAAATTACTTTCTTGTTCAAGTCCTGGAAAAGAAATATGTCACCTCATCTTAGTTGCCTGTTTTAATCTAAACTGTATTGCTGCAGTTTTGAAGAAAAAATTCACCCATGTCCAACAACATACTTTTATCCGGGAGCATTTCCTTGGAATTGGTAAAGATTCAGTTATCCTGGGATGGATGGTGAGTTATTTTTACTTCTATAATGAAATCCAGATATATGATTATTTCTATATCGGTATACATAAGAACCATAAAAGATTTGTTGTGTTTTATCTTTCTACATGCGGTCTTTCCCTCTTTTATGACCATTTCATTGTTCTCATAGGAAGAAATGACATCATATATGAGATGACCCGACAAGTCATGTTGAAACTCTCACTCGATGGTTTTATGGTTTAGCCAGAAATTTTGACCTGGGGTCTTCTGGAAATTGTTTTTCTTGAATGTTCTTATTTTAATGTGAAGTACATAATTGTTCATGCATGCATAGATAATTTTCTTATTATATATCTGCACAAGGTCCTGTGACTTTTTCCTGTACTAGAATTTTGTGAAGGGAGTATAACTTCTGTTGTCCCTTCTAATAGATACAATGAAATAATACATCCACAGATATTAGTCATGGTTAATTTGATGGGGATGGCAGCCATATGGCTCCACCTTGCTTGGATTCTCTGTTTCTCTAATTGATGCTAGCAAGCCTTAGCCTAGGATAACCACAGATTCCCTTTCAGAGCCTTTCTTGCTGAACTTCATTTGAGGGGACCAGTGTGGCAGAAGAAAATAAGGTTACTATCCATCCAAAGATGATAGAGAAGTTGAAAAGCAAGGGTTTAACCGGACATTTTGTCATAGAAGAAGAGGCTTGTAATGACAAACAGGTTGATGTCCTGCTTGCATAAAGCAGCTGATAGTGGTTATTTCATAATCTTAGGTGGTTATTTTTACTTACAAGCTTGCCTTAATAGCTTTGCTTACAAGCCTGCCTTATTTTTATTTTTTTTTAAAATGAAATTTATATGACATCCCAAAATTTAGGTCCTCTCTGGTATATTTTATAAGCATATGATATTTGTATCCTTCAGTCAAGTTCTGTTAAACATGGTACTGATTTTCTTTTTCTTGTGTCAATGCAGCATTCTTTCTTCAAGCAATTTTATGCATCTGTTACCAAAACAGACTATGTGACACTTCGACTAGGTTTCATTATGGTAAAAATCTAATTTTAGGATTGATTGTTTAGTAACTACAATGTCATTCTTTTGTTGCCTTTTCATAAACGTTTGCTGCACCTTCCTTACTTCTGCTTTAGACTCATTGCAGGGGAAACCCAAAGTTTAATTTCCATAAATACATGATACGTGCCCTCGAAGATGATTTTAAGAGAGTTGTTGGTATAAGGCAAGTATTATACCAACTACCTGTAAGTTATTGTGTGTATTATCTGTCGCCTTTGAACATTAATGCCAATTTCTTACTGGTTTATCTTGACTTACCACTTGCAGCTGGTATCTTTGGATATTTGTGGTCCTATTCTTGCTGTTGAATGTTAATGGTATGCTAATTTCATTATCTAGCATATCACTTCCAGTTAAAGTACTCTTTTTTTGGGTTTCTTCTGATATAAAACTGAAGAAATTTCTGATGCGAATTACAGTTAATGTTTCTCATGTTCTGTTGTTTAATCAATTCTCAATATTACATCCAAATTTTTGTTTTAGATATGCAGGTTGTACAGTTATTGGGCTTTAGACTTTGTGAGTTAATTATCACCTTAAGAAGTGCAATCAACAATTTCAATGTCTTAACTCCCCAATAAAACTTTTACTTTTGGATTTGGTATTTTCTTACTGGACCATGGCAATGACTCATTTTCTTCTTGTTTGTTAATGTCCTGATCACTAGGTTTTCATATTTGTTTTGCTTTCTTGTGTCTTGATTTCATTGCTATTTTATGTGTTTAACTGTGTCCCATTTTTTTTCAGTATTTGAGTGTCACGTTATATTCCCAATGTTGCATCTAGGTGATTTCCCTTACATTATTTAAAATTTATTAATTTAGGCTTTATGCTCAGAAAGGGGTATTTGGGAAAATCTGATGTCTACTCCGAGGGTATCGGTCTTAAAAGATGCCAGAAAGACCGTTCTGAAAACTGAGTGTTCTTTTACCCATTATTTATGAAGTGGAATAAGTGCTATTTCAGTTGTTTGGGCTTGGTGAGATTTATCATTCTGGCTTATTATCTTTTCTTGTTTGGAAAAATTTTCTGTAAAGCCGTTGGTTAAAGGTCTTGTTCTTTGAAATATGTAAACCTGCGTCAGTTCTTACTCATTTATATTTTGTCTGTGTTGCTGATCTGATTTACATGTCTCCTTTTTGGTTTATTTATTGACCTTTCTTAAAGAAGCAGAAATTCTGTGTAGCCACCTACTCTTTTTGATAATCCCTCTGTGATATTCACTTTTTCTACTTATTTATTGCTATCTCATATTTCCAGTGACAAATAACTTTTCCAAGTGTGTCCTCACATTACATCCACTTTCATTGCAAGTAAATAGTCCTTTTTTTATTAATGCACTCAACATTCTTTGCGTCTTTTCATCTGTTCCATTGAAGTCCTAAAGAATTTTTTTGAAGCTTATGGTTTTGTAACCACAAGGTACTTAGCGACATGGGAGGATAGTTACTTAATTTTAACACGACGGATCTATGCTTAAGTAAATGATTCTCTTAACTACAGAGTTGCATTAGTGGATGTCATTACTCAAAATTTTCATCTAACAGTCTTGGTATGTTTAAACAATGTTAATACTTTGTAAGGATTATATTAGTGTTTTATGTTATTTTATTCTAATGTATTTTCTTTTAAATGATATGTATCAGTATATAGTTATCTGTATCATGATGGTTTCCCATTTTTATGTGCAGGTTGGCATACATACTTCTGGATGGCATTCATTCCCTTCATTGTAGGTTTCTTTAGATTTTAAATAGCTTTTCCTCTCTTGTTTGGTCTTGTCTGTATGTGCATTACTTTGCATCCACTTTTGCAAGCTCTAGATGATTTTGACCATCCAGATTTACTCTTGTGACTTAATAATGCTGACCCTTGATAGTTGATTACCTAATACAACATAGATATCCAGTGGCTCTCGTTGACTTATCTTTTTATCATCTTTTGCCACATTTTATGGTGAATGCATATATGAATGATTGTTAAATTTGTTTTATAGTGATTTTTTGTCCTTTTTAAATTCGGATTAAGTTGTAGTTCATTAAGACTGCTCATGGAAGTATTTACGAATGTATGCATATATGTTCTGATCTCATATTGCTGTTTCAATTGCCTTCTGCTATAAAACTTTTGCTGCATTTCTTTTTGTTGTTCCATTATTGATGTTTTTAACTTGTGTTTTTGCAGCTTTTACTTGCTGTGGGTACTAAGCTGGAGCATGTCATTATCCAATTGGCTCATGAGGTTGCTGAGAAACATGTCGCCATCGAAGGGGACTTACTGGTTCAACCATCAGATGATCACTTTTGGTTCAGTCGACCCCAGATAGTCCTCTTGTTGATCCATTTTATCCTATTCCAAAATTCCTTTGAGATTGCCTTTTTCTTTTGGATATGGGTAAGCTACAACTACAGAGGTACTATTCATGTTCTGGCCTTACAGGAGGATGTATATTCATCTGCTTTTATGCCTTGGTAGGTTCAATATGGCTTTGACTCCTGCATCATGGGACAAGTTCGTTATATTGTACCCCGGCTTGTAATCGGGTAGAAATCAACTGCCTCTTCTCCCTAACATTATTCTGGTTGAATTTGTAGATACTCTATAATCCCTTTTTATTTTCTTTCCAATTAGGGTAATCATCCAGGTTCTCTGTAGTTACAGCACCCTGCCGCTTTATGCCATTGTCACACAGGTGCATTGAGTTAATGTTTGTATTCGAATATCAATTTCACCTTTATCTTAAACAACCGGTTTTAACTGTTGCCTGTGAAATGAAATGAAGATGGGAACCTTTTTCAAGAAGGCAATATTTGATGAGCATGTGCAAGCAGGCTTAGTTGGTTGGGCTGAAAAGGTGAAGAGAAAGAAAGGCTTAAGAGCAGCAGCTGGAGAGGGGTCTACTCAAGCAAGTTCCCACATGGGAATTCAGTTAGGAAAAACTTTGCGCAGTGCAGCTGCAACTGAAGAGGTTCCCCCTTCTGATGGGTCAAAATGAGCAGCAGGATGAGGGTCAGGCTTCTGGCTTTTGTTCATACCTTGCTATATAAGTTTATATAATGGTTAGCAGATGATAACAATAGCATTTGGTCTTGGCTTAGGATTTCCAAGTAACCATTGTGGATACTTAGTACCATCTTAAAGGCAAAGTTATGCTTGAGCTATTTATTTACTCTTTTTTTTTCCTCTTCGATATATTATCAGATGCCACGTGTTCAAACAAGCTTTACGAATTTATCTATAAATATGAATTGAGGTAGTAATATAAGATTAGATGATATAATTATTATTATTTTCTTTTTCTCTTCAAAATCAATTAATTACATATTATTATATTAAATTGTATGAATAAATTTGTAAAATTTGTTCGTGACAATCCGAGAACATAAATGGGGCAGTGCAAATCCTCCTTGAGGATGTTCTTGTGATCTTTAGAAAAAAAAAAAAAAAAAAAAGTATATGTATCAAAAACAAAATCTTGTGTAGCCTCCAAAGTGTGTTGGTGATTTTTCATTTAAAATCAAATTTGATTAACAAAAAAGTTGTTAAAATATTAATTTATTATATTATATTATTTTTATTACTTCAAATTAATAAAAATTAAAATAAATCATTTAATATTTTAAATTAAATAAAATACAAAAAAATTATTGATGTGAATATTATATTAAAAATTACTGTGATTATAATAATATTTTTGAAATATAAGATGGATCTAATAACTTTTAAAAATGTAATGTTAACCATTAGAGTTTTCAAGAAATTTTAAAGAAATTTATGATTTTTTTAAAAGATAAATTATCGTATTTAAAATATTTAGATTTGATATATAAATATTTTATTTTTTCAAAATTAATAGATAATAAATTTTCTATTTTATCTTCATGCTATTTGATAAATAAAATTTAATTTTTTTTGGTAAAAAAAAAAAAAAGACTGAAAAAAAGTTTTCAGACTACTCTTTGATATGAAAATGTAATTTATATTTTAGAGTGTATATAGGTAAGAATTTGAAAAAATGAAAAACCCTAGACAGTCCATAGAGGCAATATGTGATCCAAACCACACTAGATCCCCTGTCGTCAAAGATAAGAAACTGAGGGGAGGTCTAGTGTGAAGCTCATTCTTGTTAATAAACCGAACACTCTAACCAAAAACTGAAACTCAAATGCAAATCTCTTCACTTTCGGCAGTTGGGCAATGCCCAATGTGGTCATCTTCACCAATCCCATCTCTAAAATGTACGTTCCTTTCCACCACCAAAACCTCTCTTCTTTTCTCCACCAAAAAACCCCTCATTTTCACCCACAAAAAACTCCCAACGCACATTGTTTCCATGAGCATGGAAGCTGGGATCGGTGTCATGGGCACTAAGCTTGGAATGATGTCGTTCTTTGAACCAAACGGCACCGTAGTTCCAGTCACTGTCATTGGGTTTCGAGAAGGGAATATTGTGACTCAGGTTAAGACAACTGCCACTGATGGCTATGATGCGGTTCAAGTTGGTTACAGGAGAGTTAGGGATAAGAAATTGACGAAACCTGAGTTGGGTCATCTGCAGAAGTCTGAAATTATACCCCTGAGGCATTTGCAGGAGTTTAGGTTGCAGTCTGTTGAAGGGTTTGAGGCGGGCCAAAAGTTGGTTTTTGATGAGCTTTTTAAGGAGGGGGATCTTGTCGATGTTTCTGGAACTACTATTGGAAAGGGGTTTCAAGGTATTGCTTTGTTTCACTCTCCCTGTCCTTTGAATTTGGGGAAAAGTGATTTATACACGTACTTTGTTGAGTGAAATTAGATTTTTGCTTCCAAATTTTCATATTTTTGACGAAAATCAGTTTAGTGATCATTTATGATAATCTCTAACCGTGTAACTACTTTTGTTGTGTAGTGTTTTACTTTGGGTGCATAGACCCTCTCAGTTTTGTTGGTTGTTTTGGCTTGTTGAATTTTTTCCTGGATTGTGAAGTTAAACATTAGTTATCTGTGTTTAGTGTTGTAAGATGTGCTATTGTTTCAATGGTAATCATAGGTAACATGGTTTATGGTTTGTGCATTATCATATAGGGGGATTGAGAAGTTCTTTATTTATTTATTTGTCTTTGTGTAGCGCACAATATTTTTTCTTCATTGTTGAGATATTGGAAGATTTGTGTCATTTAGTTTGAGTAGAGACAGTTCATTGATAAAGGGTGAATTGGATGATCGCTGGAAGTGTTATGATATTTTTGCTGAATGCTTGGTGATAAAAGTGGGCCGGTAGATTGTAATGAGTGAATGCTGGCCTTGTGTCCCTTGGTCGTTTCTGAGGTATAGAAGGATATAATTGATTGCAAAGCAGTTTAAAAACCAATATACTGTAGAAAATATTAAACTGCAAGAGATGAAACTTGAGAAGTATTGTGAGATGTGAACTAGAAACTGTTTAGAGGATACCATTTTTTTTAATTTTGAATATTATCAATTTATCTTTTTTCTATCAGTTTTGTAGAGAGTATGTTGCTGGCTCTTATAGAATGAGAAAAGAGAAAGGTTCTTTGAAGGTCTCATGCTCTAATTTTACTGGAAGGCAGAGTTTGATAGTCTTGTACAAAGAAAAAAAAGTGAGCAGGCATTTGCTTACCTCTGGCCAGATTTTCTAAAATACCTGAACAATGAAGTATGCTTTTTTTCTTTCTGTTTTAGTGGATGATTTGCAAGTACAACACAGTCTAATACCAAATTTGATAATTAATGAGGTTTTGAAGATGATTATACTGATATCTGGAACCCAAGTGAGTGAGGGCTAGAGTGTGCAGAAGTCTGTAGAAAATTATAACTCTACCTCATGCAACCATGTCAGGCAGAAAGATGTTATTGATCGCAGTTCCATTCACTATTCTAGTAAATGTTGTTGTTGTTGAAAAGCTTTGACACTTTCAAACTTAAGAGGCATGTGCATTCTTGTGAAATAGATCCAATTGTTTTATGCCAAAATTTCTTTTAGTTCACTGCTCTTATTGTTATTTTATTCTTTTTTCCTATATGGTTTTTTAGTAGAAAATCCATTGACTCTTCAGTTAATTGAATTTTGTTTTATGTATCTTTGCCTTAAAATTTTGAATTTTCCAAGACAGAGATCTTAGATAATGGCTAATCATTTGATTATAGTAATTGTAGCTTATTTGGTCCTTTACTTTGTTAAACTTGTCTCTTAATGTCTGCCTTTATTAGTATCAGCAACTGGTACTGACTCTCGAATAGAAACTACATCGAGTAAGAATTAATTTTGTCACATTCCTTGCTGTGATTTAAAGTCATCTATATGATCAATGTCACCCCAGTTAAACTTGAAAAGGTAGACATTGAAATGCATGATCTTTTTTGGTAGAAATCATTTGTTGCAGCATCCATTGGGCATCAAGTTGGATGCAAGAGTCCAAGGCAACATATTGAGGAACTTCTTGATTCTGATATTGGTTTAGTGTTTATGATTCTCAATTAATCCAGAAGCAGAATATCAATAAATGAAAGATCTTGATGAATATGATCTCTAATTCAAAACTTGGGACTTTTACATTTTCTTTTTCTGCCTAAAATTAAATGTGTAATATCTAGTAGAATCAATTCTTTGAGTGAATGAGCGTGAAACCTGACTTAAGTTTTTCTCTGTTGGGTAATCAAAGATGCTTTTGTCATTTAGTAAGCAAGTTATAATGTTAGAATGGAATATTAGCAAGTGAGTTGTCATAATTTCTAGTACCATAGTTTTTGACTGCTGCATGAAATTCCTTAGGCAATTATATTTTTTTTAGGAATTATCCATTGTATTTTTATGACTAATATATTTCTTTACTGTCAGTTACTAGTTTCATCTGATAATTTTGGTTCTGGGCTGTGTCTAAAGAAATTATATCATAGGTCATTTATTTGGTAAAGAGTATATTTCATTTGTGTCAACTGCTTTCAAATTCCTTACACGTATGTTTTTAATTTATTCTTTAATATTTTTTTCTGACTACAAACAGGTGGAATCAAGCGATATAATTTCAGAAGGGGTCTAATGACCCACGGTTCCAAGAGTCATAGAGCTTTGGGTTCTATTGGTGCTGGAACAACACCTGGTCGTGTGTACAAGGGGAAGAAGATGCCTGGCCGGATGGGAGGGACAAAAAGGAAGATCAGAAAACTCAAGATTGTGAAAATTGACAATGATCTTCGTGTTGTGATGATAAAAGGTGCTGTCCCTGGGAAGCCAGGAAATCTTCTGCGTATAGCCCCAGCTAAGATTGTTGGGAAAAACATACCAAAGAATTAGGTTGGTGTATAATGATTGCTTTCTAAAAGCAAATTCATGTATCTATTTTGAATGGCAATTTAGAATTTCAGATGACATATGCTGTTGTATCATTTCCAGTTGAGGGAAGGCATTGATCAATCAATTCTTTTGTGCTAAGTTTCTAAATATGAATCCTGTGTAGTCGATATACTATGTAGATTATTGTTGGGGATCTCTTTTGAGGCATCAGTTACAAAAAAAAAAGAAAAAAGACCCCTTGAAAAACTCTCACTCATTTCCTTTACACTTCAATTTTGTTGTGTTCTTAAATAATTAAAATGACATTATTACTCCTTGGATTATTTAGCTTTTGACTCTCAATTCACTTAAAGAGTAAAGGGTGATGAATTGAAGTTGTGAAAATGTTAAGAGGGGTGAATTTATAAGCAATGGTGTTTAGGAAAATTAAATATGTTTTGATGACAGTAAAGTGGTTATCTTGTGAAGAACAGTTTTTGGGATTATGATGGAGATGGTCCATGGTTATGGTAACTGTGTGAATAACATGTTTATTCAAAACAACGTTTTTGATTGTGACAGAAATGATGAAAGTGGGTTTGTAGGGTCGGAAGCTCTGAGCCCCAGAATTATTCTACTTTTATCAATGTTTCAAATGGTGATTGACTTCTAATGCATGTCTTTCGCCTTGTTTTGATTGTTCTTATGAGCATCAATGTCTGCTTTTTACTGTAAGTCAAATAGCTTTGAAGATTATCAACGTTCAATCATTATTTTCTCTTTCTTCCTCCTTGATTCATGAAGTTCAACGTGCCTTGGACCTCAAAAGTCTGATCTTGAATTAACCATACACCAGAAGAACAGCACAAACAAATACACCAAAAACAACTTGGAGGGCTCCTAAATTCAATATACAGTAACACCAGATTAATAAAGAAGAAGAAGATGGAAAAAGTTTAAAATTAACCCGCTTAAAGATACAATATTGCATGTAAACATAAACACATGTTAAATAGATCACTGGGCATCAGTAGATAGGCATGTAGCTGAGCTATAGGCGTTGCTGAGACACTGCAGTGTAGAGAACTGCGTAAAGCACGAAGAGAAGAAAAGTTCCAAAGCCAAACCATCCTGGATCAGAAGAAGCAAAGCCAGTAGAGCTGGTGGTTTGATCTTGTAGTGCAGGATCAGAAGTTAAAGAGACTGGAATAGTTGGAAAGCTAGAAGAAACCAAGTTGAGAAGGAATAATGAAACAATGAGAAGCACCACAAACAGTGGGATGGTTGGACCAAATATGGCCATTCCAAGGAATGTCACCATTAGAGAAGGCACCAGAGGTGATGGTCCTTTGTTTTCCATTGCTCACTTTCTCTGTATACCTTTATGATCTTCTTCAATCTTACGTATTGCTTTCCTTCATACTCTGTATAACTCTGGAACGTTAGTCTTCATTATAAAGAGCCTCCTTCATAGACAAAGAGATGAAGTTTAGAATAATATGATTCTCTTCCTTGGTTATACATAATTAGTTGAGCTCACTCTTGTCTTTACTAATATATATCTATATATTTTCTTCTGTATGAAAAGTTTCCAATCTTTCTACCAATTCCTTACCCAAAAAAATATTTATAAATAGAAAAGTAATGGGGAAAATGTCAACATCTTCCTAGGGAGGGTTGTAAATACCATACTTAAAAGCAAAGGGTACTATGGTCATTTTACAAGAATATCCAAAATGAAATTTTGAAAATAATTTAGAATCCATATAAAATCAGTAACAGGAATCTAAACCATGTTTTGAGATAATTGTCTCTAAATAACATAGTGGGACAGCACAAACATGAAAAACACCCTAAATATCTTTAAAATGTTTCTTCTATAAATCTCATCTTGTTACCATTATTAAGCTCTAGAAAGATTTGGGTTTAATACGAGTCAATTTCGATAGAATTGCTTGTTAAAACTTTTTTTTAATCAAATTTACGACTTAAACACCAAAGAGACGATTAGTGGTTAACGAATAAATAATATAACAACCCACAAGTTGAGAAAAGATATAGATAAAGTATTATTTTATCTAAAGCCTTGAAAAAGAAAACATGAGTCAATGACTATTACAACTCCCATAATATTAAATAAGTCAAAAAAAAAAAAATATTTTTAGTCTAATGTTTGATAAAATTACAAATTCTCATCTATTAAATTTTTGAAAAAATCTAATTCCCGCTCATATAGTAAAAATCAACTATTAATTTTAATAATAAAAAAAGTATAAACGTCATTTTTTCAAATTTATTAAAAACAATAAGTCATTACTTTCTTATTTTAAAAATTATTATATACAAAAACCATTAATTTTAAGGTATTTTTAAAACTGTGGAGATACATATTAAAATTTAAAAAACACTCCAACTTCTTTTAATTTAAACAAAAAAAATACTTAAACTTTTTTTAAATTTCAAAAGAACCTTTAAAGTTATTAAAAAATTATACTTTGCCCTAAACGTATGTCATTTTATCTAAATATTGTGATAGAGATATATTTATAGTATAAATATTATTTTTTTTGAAATTATTAGGAATATATAAATAAATTTCTTATCATATTTTAAAAATTATCATATTCATACATATATTTTTAAAATGTATTTTAACCTCAATAATTATAATAAGATATTTATATCGCTAACTTGTTGTGTGTTTTACGGTATAATTGTTATTTTTAAAACTATTAAATGACAATTAAAATTAAAACTTTTATCAAAATTCAAATAATTCCCTTTAAATTAAAAAAAAAAAAGCACCCTAACAAGGCCTCGTAAAATTTTAAAAAGATTATAATTTAACCCAATTATATAATTATTTATCGTTGACATTTCTAACTATATTTATATTGATAAAATATTTTATTATTTGTAATATTAATTAATATAAATTAAATTAAAAATACTATTTAATAAAATGTTATTTAATTTAACGGTGTTTTTATTTTTTTAATAATATTATAAAAGATTTAATATGGAGATGAAAACTTAACTTTTTCAAACTTAACAAATGATACTTTATCGTTTTAAGTGGGAATAAGTTTTTTGGCCTGTTAAATAACAATTTTTATTATCACAAACCACTTTCCACCATTTTAATAATTACAATCAATGGGCAAATACTCTAACACCTATCAAATTGCATGATATCACATTTTGCTTATTCAATCACACATTTAATTTCAGCCCCACCAATATAAATTCAAGAATTTGGAAAAGGCTAAGGGAAGCACTTTTAAAATTCTACATGCAATTACAAGTTTTACCACTATAATACCGTTCTTTTTCTAAATAAACAAAAAATAACGTCTTCATCGATGTAAGCTATGAATTTATCGATTAAATCATATTAAAAATCTTGTAATTTCTTCATCCCCCTAAAAGCTCTTTTATATTCCAACAACACACTATCTTTTTTTTTTTTTTTTTTTTAAATTGTTTGCTATGAATATCTTTTCTCAAATGGCTAATCAAGGAAAAAGATCTAGATCACCAAATTCCCCCAATCACACCATCAAAGATAGTCTCAACCACAATTCCCTACCTTTGAGTCCCCTTCGTGTTGTTATCAAAGAACATCATAATCCAACAATTGAAGGGCAATCACTGATAACCCTTAGGGTGGCGGCATGAAGATAAAACTAGCCAGTCTAACTAATGCAATCCAAGTGCTCATCCAATAACTACATAACATTGCCCTGGTAACATCTATTGAACCTCTAATGCCCCCACAACCAATAAATAGTGTGAGGTATCATGCCACCTATACTGTCACTTCACGTTGTGCAAAAAATAACTCACACAGAAAACTTGTCATGTCTCATCATGACATTAACACATCTTATGCAAACTTGAACTCACATGACAATAACCCTTTTTAAATTTTTTAAATTTTTATTTCTTTAAATTTAAAAAATTAAATATCGTAATATGTATATTATATTTAAAAATATATAAAATAATATATTCATGAAAATTATTTATGGTTGGTCTATTACTATTCACATGTTGGCCCGTTAAATTTTATAGTAGCCCAACCCAAAGACCCGCAAGTTTCCGAACCTCAACCTGGCCACACCTCTACACAAGGCGAACCTGTCATGTCTACAGCTAGAAAACACTGAGTGACAGCACAACCAATTAACACATATAATGGGGTATTAAGGAAAGATAACTGCTTGTCTGTGGCAGTAGCACCTCCCACTGTCTACTCTGCTCTAACTGGGGCTCCCAGACAGTTTCTAGCTAGATATCTCAATTGCATGCATCTGTAGCACAAACCTTGGCCGCTCAAACATTTGCCCTTATGCAACTTACCCCATTTCTGACATGTAAGGGTATCTAACTTATTCTGTTTCTTGTTAGCCCTTCAATTCTTCCTGCCTCTGGACTGGAAGGGTCTTTTCCCCTGTCCTGACCCCTCGAGCTGGGGTAAGAAAAGCCTGAAAATTAATTTTAGTTAGTGTCGAGGGCCTGAACACAAGAGAAACAAACTTAACAGACAAAACCTACATATTCACTAGACAACCCCACACCATTGATTAAACCGATCAAAACATGTAGTTTAACAGCATTGAGGAACAGCAGAAGGAAAAAATTATATAACAGGCCTCTGTTGGTTTCTGTCATGCAATCAAAATTTAACAGGCATTTCTGAAGAATAAATAGTTCTAGTTATCCCTCAGTTTAAAAATTCTCTCTAGAATTTAACAAATTTCTAATACTTCCCACATATGGAGAAGCCATTACTAAATATCAGAAGTCCATACCAAAGGTTCCTAAATTAACACAGTAGCAATAAAAGTCAAATACATTGAATAGAACACTTGCCCATGGTATGCACACTAGATGAATATTTCATTTGTAAAAACACGTAAAATCATGCAAAATGGCACTCAGAATCAATAAACGTTAATATTTGCATACCTCCTTGCATGCCATCATGCTTCCACCCATGCTATTAACGAGAAATAAATCACTACACTAAGCATGAAGTGTAACTTCCTTGCATAAAATTTTCCAAATGATCCCCTCATATATTTTCATTTTCTAGCGCAGCCCACATGAACTAGCATTATTAAGAAGACATAATTTACTTAATTGAAACCAAGGGCTTTTTACAACGAACCCCTGCCCTTGATACGAAACCCTAAATTGCTTTTCCTATACATTGACCATTCTGGACGTTCCTTGCTTTCTAATTACGCATTTAGTACTACCAAAAGCAGTTTCAAACGATTAAAAGTTCTCTTTAAGATCAAAAGAGCCTTTCATCTGTAATTGCTTCGGAAAATAGTCGTTCGAAAACAACCCAATCGAACACAAAGACGATCCGAAAGATTCCACATTGACATAAAAAAATTATAACAGAATCAGAAGAGCAAATAAAGTAAAACAAAATAATTTTTTCAGGGTTTGAAATGAGATAAGAAAAACAAAACCTGGAGTTTGTGAGTCTTGATGTGGGACCAGATCTTGCGAACGGCGTCAGCAAGGGAGGATTCAGAGGCTCCGAGAAAGTGAGCAGGTCCGGGGGAGACGGGCCCCACTTTAAGAATTCCAACGGGCCGAGAAGAGCCTGGTGGTTAGGACTTGGGTGGGGATTCGGCTATGGGCTTTTTGGCGGTGGTTGGTTTAGAGCGGCAAAAGACTTGATCTCTCAATAATCATTTTAAACAATAAATTCATATTTATCGAATTTTAAATTTTAAATTTATCTTTTAATTAAGATCAATAATTAAATTTAATTATAAAAAATATTTTTATTTTTAACCAAAAATTTTAAAATAAATTTATATAAATATTAAAATAGTATATAAATATTTAAAAAAATATTAAAATAATAATATATATTTTCAAAAATTTTAAACTTTTTAAAAACTTTAAAAATAAATTTAAAATTTAAAAAAATTAATATTAAAAATAAAGAAAAATAAATTTTAAAATTAAAAACTATTTATTATTTTTAAATTAAAAATTAATTTAAATAATCAATAAAATTAAATTAAATATATTTTTACTTTTTTCTATCTTTACAAAATTTTTCCAAATTTTATGTGTAGTATAACATATAATGCATATAAAACAAAAAATCGTTAATTTTTTAATTAATATGAACATAAATATCAAAAAATACGTGCAAGAGAATTTCAATTATAAAATTTTACCTTTACAAAATGAATTTAATTCCTTGTCAATAAAACAAATCATCGTCGTGTTCGCAAATATATTATCAAATGTTATTACTAAAAGAAAAAAATATTATCAAATGTTAATGTCACAACTTTTTTAATTATTAAATAATAATTTAGAGCTCATAAATAGCAAAAACCATTTATTATTTAAAAAATATTCTAAATATTTGAAAGATGCAAAAACAAAATTAAATTCTATTTAACGGTAAGAACAAAATTTTAATTAAATCCGAAAATAAAATATTTTAATAATAATTTCCAAAATATAAATAACAGTCGCTAAGAAAAGGGCTAACAATTAAGGAGAAATGAGTAGAGTCCCTGAGAGTCCCTCAACCTGAAGCGCCTCTTCCCCCTCCTTATCCTCTTATGTTATCACAATAACAAACGACCATTCCATTCCATGTCACTCCCTTTCTCTTTCTTTTTATCATCTTCTTATACTTGAAGTTTGAATACTGAAAAATGCATTGTATGTCCAACCATTTCTAGTGTGGAGCCAACCAACATGTCCTGTCTACTCCCTCGCTTCAAGTGCCAGCCTGACTCTTTCTCTATTCATTTCAAAGCTCATCCCGGTAGGTATTCGCCTTTTATATGTTAATTCCATTTATTTATGCTTTCTTTTTCGGTTCTTTGGGTTATAAATCAGTCTATTCAAATGGGTTTCTTCTTCTTCTTCTTCTGCTTCTTCGTATTTAGTAGAAACCGTTCACAAATTTATGCCCTCTTTAAGCGTCAGTTTGAATTTTATGCATTTTGCTTCTCTTGTCAATATCTGAGTGCCCAGATGACTTTACTTTTATCACAACTCAAATAATAGATGGGTTTTGTTTGTTGCTTTTTATTTTATTTTTTGCTAGCCATTCTATTAATCACTTCTGGGATTTCCATATGGGTTTGTTTGGGTTAACTTAGAGTTCTAGTTCTGCTTTGTAAGGTTTTGTGTAAGGTTTTGTTTGTGTGTACCAGAAATCGCTTAGCTTTATTAACATTAGGGGAAAACAAACCAAGGTTTATTGTTTTCAATGTTTTATGTAGAGTCATATAGATCTTGCATGATTTTTGTTTTTCATTTTATGGATTTTTGATTGAATTCCGCAGCCAAAAATAGCTATCCTATCTGTTTCCGTACACAATGTATTTTATCCACAACATCACCACCGGCGTCAACAGCCACAACAGCCGTACTTGATGAGCAGCTCAGATTATCTTCGTTAGAGCCTCATTCAAATTCCTTTGCTGCAAACAGACAATGGACATATATAGGGGTAGTTGATCCGCCCACAGAGGTACCACTTGTATCATTAAGTCTCTAAATATTTTATGAAATAAGAAACCAACAGTAGTCTTATTAATGTGATATTTGTTTCATATATATATATATCATTTCTTTTAACATGCTCTTTCAATTTTAAATGTTTATAACATGGTAGGCGAGCTTCTAGATTATGAAATTATTGATATTACATATTCTATTCGCTCTAGGTGAGCTTCTTTTTTGAGCTTATCCTGTAACCTAAGTAGAAAGCCTTGTTCAAACGTGAAATACCCCTTGATTTTGAAAAGGCACTGCAGGCATTCAGTTTGTGCTATAATTTGCTTGACATGAAGTATCTATAAGCTTAAAATCATGTATCTGCAGGAAAATTTTGAAGCAACATTAGCTACAGAAACACTTATTACCAGTGACGAGGCTTTAATTGCAGCAGCAGCTGCTGAAGCAGTTGCTCTTGCAAGAGCAGCTGTTAAGGTTGCTAAGGAAGCAGCCTTGATGGTTAGTAGTTACAACACTGCAAGGCCCAATGCTAAACCTGCAAGTCCATCACGATCCGATACTTCCTTTTCCAAGTATGCACAGTTGACAGAAAGAGAACGAGCTAGTATAGTAGGAGATTCGATAGCAAATAAAACTGGATTAGAAGAGGAATATTCAATACAACCATTAAAAGAATCTGATGATGTGGAGCCATCAGATGAGGAGCTCAAGCTTCTGGAAGAACAGCTTTCCCAGAGTATAGCTGTGAGATCAGTGCGCCAGACTGAAAGAAAAGCCAAAAGGACAAGGGCAGCTGAGAAGGCTGCTTCCAACATAGTGTCTGTGAGATCAGGTACTAATAGCCAGAAAAAGCGTTCTTCCTTGCAAGATGTAGACTACTCTGATCCTTTGAGATATTTAAGAGCAACTACCAGCAGTTTCAGGCTTCTCACTGCTAATGAAGAATTGGAGTTATCTGAAGGAATACAGGTGCAACATACACATTAATCATACTCATTTAAATAAGTCCTCTAGAATTATATATTATTTTTCTTGGCCAGCACAAATTAGCCTTGTTCTAATAAATTATCGATCCAGGCCTTCTGACATGAATCAAGTAAAGAAAATTTGGAAAAGAATTTTTTTCTTTATGGACAAGCCATGGATGATGTTTGATTTCATAAAAGTAGATGTGCAATATTGGATGGCTTGAGAGTAGTTTGCAATATTTTCACTGGACAGGTTTAAATATTTGTTTGACTTGCTGCTGTTGAGTCATACATATCATGTAATATTCCAGTATATTAGGTTTCCTAGATAGAAGAGTTATTTGTTACTTAGCTACTTGTTCCTCCATGACGTTCTCTCTGTCCATGCAAAGTAACTTGTAAATCTGAATAATCGTATGTGCTTTTTGTCAAGATAATGTTAATATTCTGTAAAAGTTGAGGCAAACTGGGAAACAACTGATTGGAGTTTTCTCTTAATCATTTGTAGGATAAGAGAAACAGCTAACAGTATTATTGTTTTGGGATCTTTGAAGTGTAGGTGTATTAGTGTTTTTGTTCCTTCTCAATGCATTTTTGACATATCTGTAATAACTGATGTAATTCAGGACTTACTAAAACTGGAAAGGCTCCATGAGGTGCTTATAGAGCGATGTGGAGGTAAGCCAACCTTTGCACAGTGGGCTGCAGCAGCAGGAGTTGATCAGAAAGAACTGAGGAGGCGCTTGAATTATGGTATGCTTTGCAGAGACAAAATGATAAAAAGCAACTTACGGCTTGTTATCTCAATTGCAAAGAATTATCAGGGAGCTGGGATGAATCTCCAAGATCTGGTTCAGGTTATACTTTGGTCTTTATGAGCTTAATTAAATAAGTTTTGTTTAGCAATAAATGAGTAAAAAGTATGAAAGATTGAAGGAATAAGAATTCATCTAATATTTTGGCTTTTGATGTTTGTCATAATTATATCTTGTTTGTCAATTCACAGGAAGGATGTCGGGGCCTTGTGAGAGGTTCAGAGAAGTTTGATGCTTCAAAGGGTTTTAAGTTCTCTACTTATGCTCATTGGTGGATTAAACAGGCAGTTCGGAAGTCTCTGACAGACCAATCCAGGACAATTCGTTTACCAGTAAGTTCTACTTCATTGTTTAGTTATTTCTTCTTCAACTAACATTACTTTCCAGTGAGTAGAGTAGTGTCAATGCATCATAGCTTATGCCTTCTCACATGTAATGTGTTTTTGATTTACAGTTTCACATGGTGGAGGCAACTTACAGAGTGAAGGAAGCTAGAAAACAGTTTTATAGCGAAAATGGAAGACAACCTGATAATGAAGAAGTTGCAAAGGCAACAGGGCTCTCTATGAAGAGGCTCAATGCTGTATTACTCGCTCCTAAAGCTCCAAAATCTCTGGATGAGAAGATTGGAATCAACCAGAATCTCAAACCTTCGGTCTGTTTAATTTACATTCAGATGTGTAATCTCTGTCCTAACTGTAATATGCTTCAAACTTATCAGTTTGCTGATGGTTTTCTATCCATTTACCAGGAAGTAATTGCAGATCCAGAGGCGAAAACTGCAGAAGATCTGCTAATCAAGAAATTTATGAAAGATGACTTAGAGAAGGTGTTGGACTCTCTCAATCCTAGGGAAAAGCAGGTTGTGAGATGGAGGTTTGGGCTGGACGATGGAAGGATGAAGACATTGCAAGAAATTGGGGAGTTGATGGGTGTAAGCAGAGAGCGAATTCGGCAAATTGAGTCCTGCGCCTTCAGAAAGCTGAAGAACAAGAAGAGAACTAAACATTTGCAGCAGTATTTGATTTCATATAGTTCATAAGATCCCAGGATTTTGTTACTGAAGAGAGTTATGTAAGGTGGGCTGAAGGTGAAAATTTGTCTTCCAATTCACACTTCCATTTCTTTTGTTCTTCACCTGGCCACGGAAATATAGCTTCACTCCAATGCATGTGAATAGAAAAAAGACAATTTTTCCAGTGGTTTTGGGGTTTTTTAATTAAATTGGTTTTAAATTGTCGTAAAATTAATACTTGTCAAATTTATTATGCACTAGTTCTGAGTATTATTTTAATTATATCAAAAAAATTAAAAAATAAATGAAAAAAAATGAAAAAAATTTCTTTTTTTTCTTCTTCAACCCTTTCAATATTAGGGTTTATTTTCTAGCCGGACCCTAATGTTTGATGAGCGGTAATTCTTAGAAAAAAACATAACTTATAAATAAAAAAGCTAATTAATTAATAAAAAGTGAAGTGATAATTCTTATTTTTGAAGCTTCAAAATTTTCTCATTTGTTTATAAAATTGTTAAGAGCTGTGGTGGGAATTAGTCATTTAACCTTAGTAAAACTCTTAGAAAATGAAATTAGAAGTAATAAAAAAATTAATAAAATTAAATAATAAAAATATGTGTATTAATAATTAATATTATTTATACAATAATGATGGCGAATTAACAGGGTGATTTTGATATAATTTTAACTTTTAAACAGAAAAAAAAAAAAAAAGGTAGACGGAAAAACAAAACGTAGCGTATCAAGTAGACGACTTCAGAGCGAGCAAGTGAAATGAATAAATAAATAAATAAATTAAGGAATTTAAAGAATTGATTTCAGAAATTCAATAGTCGGAGTTTGATTTTAAAGAAGCAAAATGAAAGTGAAGGGAGGGGGGAAGAGAAAGGTGGTAGCCGGAGGAGGAGGGAATCTGGGTCTAAACGACGCCGTTGATGTTTTTGTCGAGGAGAATCACATTGATGTGAGTGAGGGGAAACACCAAGAAGGTGAAGAATTGGAAGAAGAGAATGAAGAGGAAGAGGAGGAAGAAGAAGATGAAGAAGATGAAGATGAAGAAGTGGCACGTGATGAGGAGGCAGAGGAGGAGCCTCAAGAAGACCGCCCCAAGCTTGACGAGGGCTTCTTTGAAATTGAAGCCATTCGTCGTCGAAGAGTTCGGAAGGTCTTAAATGTTTAATTAAAATTTCAAGATTATTTGTTTCATTTTATTTTTTTTCTGACTATGAGTTGCTTTATTTCACTGTGTTGAATAGGGTCAGCTTCAGTATCTCATCAAATGGTGAGGGGTTATTTTATCATGTACTGTTAATTTTTGCAATGTCAATTCAAGCTCTTAATATTTTAGGGATTTAATTTTTCGAAGGCGTGGTTGGCCGGATACTGCTAATACTTGGGAGCCACTTGAGAATCTGCAGTCATGTTCAGATGTTATTGATGCATTTGAAGAGACGTAAGTTTATTTTTGCCCTGGTTCTGTACTTAATGCGCTAGTTCACACATGATTTGTAAGTTCTTATATCTTTTCAGACTTAAACTACTGTTTTGGTAGGGGTAATGCGGTGTTTTTGTCTTCTTTTTAACTGAATGGCAGAGAACACACACACACGAAACTTCTAAATTTCAGAATTTCTTTCTTGAGTTTTCTTGGCAACCAACGCGAGAATGGGTTTTCATTTTGAGGTGTTTGGCAACCTAACATAGATTATAGACCTTCAGTAAGTTAGAAGACACTCCTTCAGGAATAACATGGTTTTTTTCACTTTCTGTGTTTCTCTTTCTATTTTGAAGCTTGAGGTTGGGTGGCAAATCTTCTAGGAAGCGCAAACGCAAATATGGAGGTCCTCATACTCTGGCAAAGAGGAAACAGCCACGCACTAGTAATGCTGCCTACAATGTTTGTGTGTCTGGTCTCTCTCTAGCCACTTCTCTCACTAACACAAGCCTTATTGATCTCCCAGCCTCTAATCAATCTATAGGATCAGGTCAAGAAGGAGAAAAAAATGGAGATCTCAGCATTGTCAAAACACGCAGGCAGACTAGTGAGAATAGATTTGCAAATGGTGCAAAACAAGTTGATGTGAGGAAAGAGGAAACCGAGTATGACCCAAAGCTCAGTGAACTGAAGGGAACAATGTCTAACAATGAGGCCAATGTAGATAAGCTTGCAGTAAATCTACAAGATTCCAAGATTTTAGAAGGAAATGGTCTTACTCATGGAATCTCCAAAGGTGATCGAGTGGAATCAGTTCCAAATGATCGACGCACAGGAGCCAGGAGAAGGAAGTCTAGTTCTGTGAAGAGGTTTAACCAAGATTTAGCCTCCTCTAAACTGGTAGCTGGTCAAGATTCGACACCAAGCATTGCTGCTGCCTGTGGTGATACAGGTGAGCAACTTGGGATTGGAAATTCAAGTTACAAAAACAAGTTTGATGGTTCCGGAAATGCATCTGCACTTGTCAAAATCATCAAGCCAATAGATTTCTCAGCTTCTGTATCAGATAATGTCCAGGATGTGTTGGTGACCTTTCTGGCATTGAGGTTTGTCATTAGATTTGAACTCTTGGCGTTTTAATAGAAATTTCTAGCTTCCATTTTTTGAGCTAAAGACACTGATCTAAAACTAACCAGAAGTCTTGTCTGTATATATATATATATATATATATATATATATAAAATTTATCTTAGTATTGGGGAAAAATAATATTCAATAAGAAATTTTGCAGTAAATGTTGCAACTTTTGAAAGAAAAAGGAAATAATAACATGTCATTAAAGAACCACACTGTCTCAATCTCCAAGATAGTGACAAGTCTTAGGGACCTGCAACTAAGTCACACTTCATCCGAACTTTGGATCTTGAATGATAAGTTCTGACTTGTTGTGTCATTGAGCTTATTCATTCTCATCTAGCTTATGTGCACTAGTTCAAATGGCTTTGGTAGACTCTGTTTGGTCACTTGTTGATTGCAGTTATTACCTTGGAGTTATTGTTTTCTAGTTTTATCAGCTCAATTTTTTCTGGTAGCTCAATCACATATTTACAAATATCACCAATATAAAAAGTAAACCGCTGGATATGCTATCTCCTCACATTTCATTTGCCTTTGTGCCCTCATCTGTCTAATGGTAAACCGTTTTGGATAAAATTCATTCTTGGTTGTAAATTAAGTGCTGACTAATTTGATATGACTTTTTCAAGTTTTATTCACTTAATTTTCTCAATCCAACGTTCTCTAATATGAATTGATTCTAAAACACGTGCTGACTGCAGTTATAGTGTTGTCTGGTTGGTTTCACTTATAATGTGTGCTGTTGAGCTTCTTTGTTTAGACTGTATGTGCTCAATTTTTTCAATTAATGCAAACAAAACATACACAAGTATCACTAGACTGAGCCACAGATTGTTAATGGTGTACATCTTCATATGCTTGTTCAATTTTCTTTTAGAAGAAGTTGCTTTATAGTTGCTCCTCTCTTGGAAAATTGAGAGAACGTCAAATTGTCTAGAAAGGTGGAGGATTTTATCATTTAAAGAAAGACACTTGCTAAATCAGTCTCTTTACTCCAATTTAATTATGCCCTGCTGGGTTTGCATTCCTATATTAGTGGCTGATAGAGAAATAGCCAGGGTGCTTTTGGTTAAAGGGGATGGATGATGCGTTTGAAGGCTGTCTAGTTTATTAGTTAAGGGAAATTGGCTGGGAGAAGGATAGCTATGGAGGAGACCTTTAGTAGTCAATTATAGGTAACTAAGATGTGGATTGATAATCCTTGTGGTTTGATACTTGTTAGGATTTTAGGAGTGGATGGGAAAATTTTTAGGCAGACACGTTAACTTAAAGAAATAGAAGAAGTGTGTCATTTGAGGATGAACTAGTGAAGTTTTCTGCTTTGTTTGCTTTGCCACTGGTAAAGTTGCTAGTGTTGCCAGCTATATGGAGTTTATGGTTGCATGTTTAAGTTATACAAGGTTGACAAGAATATTTGGAGCTTCTTTAAATTTCCTTTCTTACCACATGTTGGGTTATGAAGTATAATTGTTATGTATTTTGGCTAAGCAAATATGTCCTGTTTTGGTAGCAATTCTAGATCACAGGTTTTTCTATTTTTTTTTTTTTTTGGCTGTTTCTGTGCTATATTTAACTAATGTTAATTGCACTTAAAGATGGGAAAATTTTACTAGCTGTTGTAATATGTGGTAAATTAATTAGAGAAATGAATCTTTATTTTTGTGACCTTGTTCAGTTGGACACTTCACTGACACTTATTCATGATAAGAATTCTATAAGGTAATATCCAAGACAATCAAGATGATAAGTTGGAGAAGGTGATTAGATTTAATTGAATTTTAATGTATTTTCAATTTCCCTTGATTTTATTTTTTGATATCTGGAGTTTACAATGATGACCTTTGCAAATAAATTGTGTACCTTTTGCAGATACAACTATTGCAAGAGAGAGAGGAAAAAATACCCTGAAAAATGATAAATAAAAAGAGAAGGAAAATGAAAACAAGTATAGCACTAGATTGGCACTATATGACTGAATGTATACCTTGCCCATCAGAATTCTAATTACTATTTTTTTTATTCATCTCATTTGGGAGTGTCATAAAATTTTTTACAAGTTCTTTTGACATGAGAAAGTCTTCTGTAGAATGGTATACAACACAATTTGTATGTCTGTTCAATAAAATCTCATTATCTATACATTAAAATAAAATAAATGCATGGGTGGTGAGATATTGTTGGATAAGTGTGAAAATTATTCTTTAATTATTTTTCATTAGTTTTCTTTTAACCAGAAAAAATCCTCTTTATGGCTGCATGTATTAATGTTAGAGTTTCCATGTATTTCTCTCCTATAAAAAAGAAATGTGATTGTTAGGGGCTTTCAGATTACTTTAATCTTTTGCTTTTAACAGTTAATGTTGACTATGGATTAACTTTTACCCACGAAGAATTTTTTAGAAATTTGAAAGATATATGGTCTTTGTTGAGCTTATGTGGACCAAAGTAATTTGAAGGATTTTCCTCTAGTTCACCTGATCTTTCAGTTAGTAACACCAAATATTGTTTTGGCCACACAGACTTTACAAGCTCTAGTTTTGCCAAATGAAGTGGGCTTGTTAAAAGTCCCATTTTAGAGAGTAAGATTTACAGAATATGTTCCCCCTGTCAAACAAATTCATCAATAATTGTTCTTATGAAATTCAAAAGTTATGGGCATAATGTGATTGACTATTAAAGACTGGCTTGTTTGTTGCAAGCATGGATGTGCTTTTGGATGAACACTATAATTTTTATGATTGCCTTGTTAACAGGTCTGACGGTAAAGAAGTGATGGTGGATAACAAGTTTCTCAAGGCTAATGATCCTCTTCTGGTATTTTTCTTATTATTTATTGGGTTTCTTTTGACTGACTCAACTTCTTTCTGATATACATTTCTCGTATAATGCCAGTTGATCAACTTCTACGAGCAACATCTCAAGTACAGTGCACAATGACTTGACGGGAGTTTTAGAAGGAAATTGTGAGTGTAGCAATATTTACTTCAAACTAGCTTTTGTTGTATACATATGTTGTAGTTCTCTAGTTGCAAGAGATGTCCTAGGATGAAAGATACCCCTTTGCTCCGTCAAATGACACAAAACAGTATGATAATATTGTAGTTCCATTTCGACCTGTATTTACGTTTTGTCTAAATAGGTATCAGATTTGTATACCAACTAAATGAGTATTAAAGATGGAGATGTTTAGAGATTTACCATTTCTGGATGTATACATAGATTATGAATGGTCATTTGTAATGATACTTATCTTCATCCAATAATTTCTCTCCTTGAGTAATGACCAGTATTATGTTCTTTATTCCATTCCATTGATCTTGATAGAAATAGTAATGGGTGTGCATTACCTTGTAAATATGACTTTTGATTGTATTATGATTGCCATCATTCTATTTTAGGGAATGTGATTGCTTTTCTATTGACTTCATCTTCTACAAACCTCTGGACCTGAGCCATGAAACCTTGTATATTAAAGTGATTTTTCCTTGTTTTTTGAGAATTTTATGTGGCTATTTCTGCAGAAGTAACTCTTCAAGTCCAGATGTGGACATGATTCATGCTCTTCATCTTGTTATCATCTCTCAATGATAACCTTAAATATACCATTGTTATTCTCTTATAATATTGTCAAGATTCTTGTAGGTATTGAAGACAAATAGACGTCAATTCTCAATATTATTCTGGTAATAAACTATCAACTAAACAAAGAATTGTTTTTATCCTGCATGGCTGATAACTTCTAGGCACACTAGAGTTTATTTGCTTTTGATTATCTTAAATTTTGGTTGGTTGTGGTTGGTCTTCTTCAAGCCAACCTCTACATTAAAAACTAATTTTGATGAAAGAAGATAAATTTAGGTTAACTAATCATACTTAACAAAAGAAAAGTCATTATCACTCAAGCAAGTCTATTAACCCTCAGGATTGTGTCTCTGCCCCTGGAAAGGCGAGACAAAGAGCAATGAGGAACAAAGGGCCATCACCATTAGTACCCTTTTTAATGGTGGGAGTTCTGGGTTCTGTGATCTTTGGTCCTACTGTGTTATCGACGATGGAGTATTTTTCGCCGCTATTTGAAACAGGAGACTCCGAAAGCACCCTTGCAATTGTGCTGATTCTGCTTGTAATGTTACTACTTATACATCTTCTCTCAACCTTCTTTCCTACCCTTCGAATTCCATCACGTCCTGGTTTTCATCAGACCACCAGTTCTAGTTTCGACACTGATGGGTTTGGGTTAGGATCATTACTTCTGGTTGTGCTCTTCTTTGTTTTATACTTTGGCCTCTACAGCTAGCTTATGTTATACACGCTTGCTTTGTAAAGAAAGGTTTGTGTATGTTGATAATAGTAATAGATGGAAGATATGTCTCTATATTTGCGCCCACCAAGTGATGTGGTTAGGCTTTTATCTTCACTTATTTTGGGCTGCATGCGTTCCCCTTTCTTATAAAAAACATCTTCAAATTGACATATTGAACTCTACTTCCCTTGTTTCAAGAGATTCTGAAGTAGCAAATGAATTGGTGGTCTTTTGCTTTTGGGCTTAAGAGTATTTCTGCGAACGTACCAAAAATTATCGAATTGGGGCTAAAGATCATGTTCTCAGAATATGCAAGCAACTTGATCCAAAGATCCTCTTCATCGCTGGGATTTGATTTTAAAAAAAAAAAAAATTAGCTTGTGTTAAATCAATTTAAAAATTTTTTCAGATCAAATTAGATTTAAAATTTTTTTATTTGAAGCTCAAATCAATGCGATTCAAATATAATTTGATAAGATGGATTGATAGATCTAAATAGAAGAATTATTGCTGTAATTACTTAAATAAGATATATTATTATATAATTAAATAATTTTAAATTAATAATAAACCACGAATATTGCCCTGCTAATACCTCATCTGTTTACATTGGAAAGGACAGTCTTTATGTTAAATCAAAAACTGCCCGCAGACAGTTGAGTTAACTTTTTCGGTTCAGGGGTTCGACCCGACCCGCTCACAGCCGGATGAAGAGATACTGGTACCTCTAGAAATAGCGAGTGAGAGAGCAAGTTGTTGCAGAAAAATGGCTTCTCACTTTTGCTTACAGTTACAATCAATCGCTTTTTTGAATGCAACTTCTAAGTTTTTAATCTCCAAATCATTTTTAATATTCAATCTTCATCGTTATCCTCGCTCCTATTGCACTGCGCTTTCTGCTTGTGTTCCCAACAAACACATCAGTAGCCCAGAACTTGTAGCCTTGGAATATGCTGACCTCAATCTCTCTTCTGGGGTATAATTTTCTTTTTCCTTTTACAATGTTAAAATGTGGGTTTTTATTTACTTTTGTTTTTATTGCAGGACCTGGGCCATGTAAGAATCAGGCAACATGTCAACCCCCTACGTTCATCATTCTCTGTATGAATGTCTACTGCGTTTGTATTTACTTATTTATAATTGGGCTGTGTTAATTATATAATTGATATGGAATTGTTTTTGTTTTGATTAGGCGCCAGTGCAAGTCCCCGATTGGAATGAAGTTTATAAGGACCCAACTTTGCCTCTTATGGTGGATATTGGAAGTGGTAACCCCTCACTGTATATGTAATATATGTATGTGTGCAAATGTTTAGGATTTCTAGAAATTCTTTTGGATACGAGACTTCTTGAAAAAAAAAAGTTTGAGTGAAATGTTAGTTCTAGTACTTGCTTGGTTTTGTTTTAATGTCATGACGGTTGTGAATATGCAACTATTCTGTAATGAATATTTCTATAACCCAATAGCACCAGTCCTAAGATATCTTGTGGTCATGTCTATTAGTTCGTCTGGTTACATGAGAATTTTACGTGGGAACTTCAAATGTTGCATTTTCAGTTTAACTCTTGTAAATTCTTTTTTGTATTAGGCATTTTATGGAATGAGAAATTATCACATGAACAGAAAGTACTATGTCATGGTTGACACCTGCGATTAGTTGAATAGCCTTCCCTTGATGACACTTGAGAGTAAGTAAATTGCAAGAGAAGGCATTCCTTAATCTGCATCCTTGATGGAGCCTTAAAGAGAGGGTCTTAACCTTCAAAATTCTCATAAGTTCCTCTCTCACACCCTTGCACTTGGCTGTCCTAAAATTATGCTCTTGATGCTGACCACACTTTCTGTTTAATGTGTGGAAACTGAGCAAAAACATATGAGTACTTTTACAACTGATTGCGTTTGTCCTAACTATGTCCTCTACTATCAAGTTCTGGCTTATGGAATTAGCTTCAGTGATTGTAATTCTCTCTTTTTTTATCACTCTGTATTACTATTGTGATATGTATAAAAGCTGTAGTTATTATCGTTACTGATGGTTAAAAAAATTTTATTTTCAATTGTCTTACAATAAAAAATTTTCCAGGTAGTGGTCGATTTTTAATGTGGCTTGCAAGAAAAAACTCTGATTCTGGAAATTATTTGGGACTGGAAATCCGGCAGAAAGTATGGGAATGAATACCTTGGATTACTTCTAACTTTATCAAGAATTCTTCTGACTGAATTAATGTACATTTACTTGGTCCTTTATATTATCCTGGACTTAAAAGGGAGGGTACTTTTTTTTTACGTTGTAATTCTGTTTCCATGATGCAGCTGGCTAAACGTGCTGAATTCTGGGTAAAAGAACTGGCTCTTAGTAACATGTAAGGCCTTTAAATAACATTTTACGTTGAGAAAGATAAGAAAAGATGACAAACTCTTATTGGTGATTTAAAAGAATAACTATTTAGGATCTGTTGCAGACATTTTATGTTTGCAAATGCCATGGTTTCTTTCGAGCAACTGGTATCTGCATATCCTGGACCCTTGATGTTAGTTTCTGTCCTGGTGAGTGGAATATGGCAAGTGAATATTCAATAAGACAGTAGATAGTGACAATGTTTCAATGCTAAATAATTATTTGCTCTCAATGGTCTATCTGCAGTGCCCAGACCCACATTTCAAGAAAAGACATCATAAGAGAAGGGTTGTGCAGAAAACTTTAGTAGATTCTATTGTAAATCATTTGATGCCTGGAGGAAAGGTATCTGCTCTGCTGCAGAATTTTCTTTGCATGGATGCCTTTTTCTACCTTTATGTTCAGACTTGTCCTTGATAGGAATCATAATAGGAACTTCTTATGGTGATCCAATTGGTGGTAGTTTGCAACTGCATATGACACCATAAATATTTGAGTCACGTGTTGTACTTGTGGGAAATTTACATATCTTGCTGTCTGGTGTAAGCTTGAATTGGTTTATATTTTGATAAACATGAAAAAAGGGAAAACCTGCATCAAAAATATTTAGCTATATAAGGATGAAATGAGGCACATAATTTTATTTTATCTGCAGTTGATTTAGAATGATTAAATTCACCTCTTCATGTTGTGTATGCTTCCAACCTGAGAATTCAATCTACTTCACCTGCATTTAATGTTACTTTCTTATGTTTTCCATTTATGGGTCTATGTTGGTCACATTGTTATCAAATCTCAATCTGCATTTATTCTATTTTGTCTTGTGAACTGTCAGGTGTGCAGAATAAACTTTTTTCTTCACGCACTATACTAAATTAGATGTTTGTTACTGGGTTGTACTTGATAAGCAATCTCTGATATTATATTTCTAGAAAGTGTGACTGTCGTTTCTACAGCTTGAATCCTTCAGATAACCTTTCCGAGTGTATCAAGTTCTTGAAAATGACATTGAGTGCATTTGTATAGCATATGATTCTACTTAGGTTTCATTCACGTTCACTCTCTTACAAAGATTTGGTTTTATCTTGGTTGAACAGGTTTTTGTGCAGTCTGATGTGCATGAAGTGGCTCTTGACATGAGAAATCAGTTTGATGCCAAATCAAACGTGCTACAGCCCATTGACACCATTGACTCAACTATTCCTTGTGACCATGAAGGATGGTTATTAGAAAACCCAATGGGGATAAGGACTGAAAGAGAAATCCATGCCGAATTTGAAGGTGCGAAAATATACAGAAGGATGTACCAGAAGCAGAAATGAGTAAGGAATAGACAACATCATATAAGACCAAGCGTAGGCCACATCTCACCCAGCGTTTGATGAAATGACAAATGAACACTAAAAAGTTCTAAAAAACCAATTGCTCTTAGTTTCAGAAGTAAAAAAGTATTTATATTATTTTGTTCTTGTTCAAATATTTTGTTATAAGTTGATGCTCTTAAATTAAGTTGTTTTGTTTGTTTATAATATCTTTTAGAATTATAGGTCTAAGCTGAAGGAGACCAACATTTTATTTTAGTGGTTATAAGCATTTTATAAATTAATTTAAATGAATTTAAAAAGTATTTACATAAATTTTTAATAAAATATTTGTTTATTTAATTTTAAAATTAAATTATATCATAATATAATCGAAATATATTTTCATAAATTATAAACCTAATTTAACTTATAATTGCTAATTATTTATAAGTTAATTTTCATAATATATATCAAACAGGTTCTAAAATGTTATAATAACGCGTTTATTAAATTGAATTATGATGAGTATTATAGAGATGTAAATATCATTTTTTAAAATTTAATAATCGATAATATTTTTCCATTTTATTAAAAAAATTATTACATTCATTTTCATATATTTTAAAAATATAATTATAAATTAAATCATTTGTAATGTGATATTTATATTCCTAATTTATAGGTTTTATTTACTTCTTTAATCATGTAATTAAAATTTATGAAACTATTGAAAGATATTTGAAATTTTAAAAAAATTTTAAAATATTTTAAACATTTTTTCAATTGCAAAATCTCTCTTAAAATTTTTTTAATAATTTTAATATTTTAAAAAAATTATAACTTCTGTCAAACTATGATTACATGTTATTAATATTCATAATTATATTAATATTTTTTATTATTTTCACTTAAAATTAATATAAATTATAATTAAAAAAACTAGTTACTTTTACGTTATGAGGCCACTATCTTAAATTTTTAAATATATTTTAAATTTTTTAAATTTTATAAATATATATTTTATTTATTATTTTATAAAATTTTAATTTTAAAAATAATAAATATATCCTTATATTGTTATTATTTACTATTAAATTTATTTTATAAATGGGATTTTAGGCTTTTGAATTACGAAGAATGAGATTTTTGGCCCGCCTCAAACTTTGGATGGGAAGAAGTCCTTTGGCCGAATTTTATTTAAAAAACTTTGCGTGGGACGTAGTCATTTCGCCTTAAAATATCTAATAGACCAAAGAACTTATTCCCACTCATAGTTTGAGGCAGTAATAAATAAAATGTTACTCCCAAGTTTTTAAAAACTCAATCTATCACCCTCAAACCAAATTTAATATTAAATATATTAGTGAACAGTAATAATTTAGAGGTATTTTTATTCTTTTAAAATTAAAATTTTATAAAATAATAAAATAAATTTTATATAAATATAAAATATTAAAAAATTAAAAATTAAAAAAAAAATTAGCCACTGCCACGGTGGCCATTGACAACGACACCAGGTGGTCGTCTTCAGCTATCTGATTCTAAGAGAGGTCAGATATGACCTTCTTGTTCGGTAGAGATGATCAGATCTTGTCACTGAAAAAAGTCGAAAATGGTCGGTATTGACCTCAGTGGGAGTTTTCAACCACTTTTTTCGACGGGCCTCCTCCTTCAAAATTGGAGGCGGCCAGATCTGGCCACCTCCACCCAATGGATTCATTTGAAAAATTATAAAATATGTTTGAATTTTGGTCTAAGGTGGGAATCTGAGCTTTTAAAAGTTAAAGGGTGGAAACATTTCCTCCTCTAACCATGGGTGGGAATAAGTTCTTTGGCCATCTCTATAACCTTCGCTCTCTCTTCCCGACCCTTAATGCTCTATTCTCAACGGCTTGATCACGGTGACCTCTGTGTCTTTCCTTTTCGTTTAATTTTCTCTTCAAAGATTCATGTGTTTTCCAATTCTTTTATACCATTGATTGATGTTGAATTTTCTTGCTTTGTTTGAATGCTTTTGTTATATCATTATTATTATTATTATTACTATTATATTTATTTCTCATTTCATTGTCAATATATATATATATATGTGTATCATTTTTTCCAAATTCAAATGAAGGTCTAATTTGGGTGTCTCTATATTTTTTTTTTCATTCTGTTCAATTTATGTCAACTTTAAGACAGATCTAGGTTGAATCAATGGTAAAAAAAAAATACCAAAGTCAATTAAATTTTAAGATTTCGACCCCAGGGTTTGGCTCAACTGTTAAAGGCAGACGTCAACTGAGCGACCTGGGGTTCAAACCGTGGTGAAGGATTGTTCCTGATTTATTTCGTCTGGTTTTAATTGGTCATGGGCCACTAGGTTTATCCTATTTGATCAATATGGATACAGTTTCTGTGTCATAAAAGAAAATTGTTAAGGTTTCCTTTTTCTTTTCACTATTTTTCCATATTTTTATCCAATAATCTATATTATAAGGACAATACTTTTTTTTTTTTTTACATGTTCGGAGTTAAATAGAATGCTATTGTGGTTGTTCCTTGCTCCTTCATTATTGTGATTTCCTCTTTTTTTTTTTTTTTTTTTGGGTAATTTGTTTAGTTTCTACCACCATCTTGTGTCTGTTTATATAGGGTACTGAATGAGATATAGAGTAGACAATGTATAATTTTTGGGAAAGTCTTACCTGAAATGCTTATTTGAGAATGAGAGATGGGAAAGTCTAATCATTAGATGCTGATTCAGTTGACGTAGGTTTTGATGAATCTACTAGATGTTTAAAGCGGTTTAAAAGCTGAGGAAACATTATGTTACTCCTTTCAAATTGATCATATTTTTCTTTGAGATATTCTATGGTTAAATTCTAATGTTTTATTTGTGCAAAATATTCAAGGTTGGTAACTTTTGTAGCATTGTCTCAAAAAAATGGTAGGAGAAAGGGACAAGAACAAGAATGAGTCTGCCGACAAAGGGCTATTTTCACATCTTGCTGGGTATGCCGTTGGACACCACCCTCCACATGGATCATATCCACCACAACCGTATCCACAACAAGGATATCCTCCTCAGGGATTTCCCCAACAGGGGTATCCTGCACAAGGATATCCACCAGCTGGCTATCCTCCCTCAGGTGGATACCCACCAGCTGGTTATCCTCCTCCGGCTGGACACCCACCAGCTAGTTATCCTCCACCAGGTGGATATCCTCCAGCAGGATACCCTCCTTCTGGTTATCCCGGTCCATCAGCTCCACCTTATCCCGGTCCATCAGCTGCACATCATTCTGGTAAAATGATTATTCTCAATAAAATGACTGATATATTTATAATGGATGCAATTTTAAGTTGATTTTCATGAATTGGTCTTTATTGTCTTTGAATTCTTGGAGCTGATTTTCTGTTTACACCTACTATCTTTATTCTGTGATGTATGAACTATGATCAGAAATCCTTTCCATTTTAAATGATATAACTCAAAAAAAGTTTAGTGTTTGATTTTTTAGGGTGGGAATTTTCCTTGGGAAAGAATAAATTTTATTGATTTACATGTATCTTTTCTCATGAAAATGCTTTTAAGTTTCTTACTTGCACTTTGTTCATCATAATTTTGGCTAACAACAATTACAGGACATGGATCTAGTATGGGAGCATTGGTAGCTGGTGGTGCCGCTGCTGCAGCTGCTGCTTATGGGGCTCACCATCTGACCCATGGTGCTCATCATTTTGGGCATGGAAAATTCAAGCATGGCAAGTTTAAGCATGGGAAGTTTGGAAAGCGGTGGAAGCATGGCGTGTTTGGGAAGCACAAAGGCTTTGGATTCAAGCATGGCATTTTTGGGAAGCACAAAGTGTTTGGATTCAAGCATGGCATTTTTGGGAAGCACAAAGGCTTTGGATTCAAGAGATGGAAGTAATAGTTCCAGTGTGGGAAACTTATCTATTTGATTTTACTAGTGTGGCTTTGTTCTTTTAAGTATCTAACTCTCCTAACTAAATCTAGATTTAATTCCAACTGTTATAAGTATGAATTGGTTTGATCTCTCATGTAAAAAGGTGTTGTTTTTTTTCTCTTTTGTCCATGAGGAAAGCAGATCCATGTTTATGACTCCAAAACTTGTAATTAGCTTGACTTGCTTTGCTGATTCCAATTAGTAGGTATTATTAATACCTAACTAAATATTATGTGTTCAGGGGAGTGATCTTGAACTCTTCAAAATCTATCATTACCTCAAGTTTGCTTAGCCTAATATATGAAAATTAGCTTATAAATAATCAGTTTTTTTAAATCAAATTGAGGTTATAAGCATTTAAACTATTTACAGATTGTAAATATACTTTATTATTAAAATGATTAAAAAATACTAAATAATTTTATCAAATAATAAAATATATTTACTTAATTTTTTTTATAATAGTATAAAAATATTTTCTGATTTATTACAGTATAATTTAATCTTAAAATTAAAATTGACAAATATTTTATTGATAAATATTTTATTAAAATTTTATATGATTAATTTTTAAACTTATTAAAATTGATGTAAATTATCTATTTAACTAAGGAGTAATATCCTTCCTAAGATCTTTATGTAACCCAACCCAATCTAATGGTAGATGGTTGGGTTCTTCTCAATTTGATTGGGCCACCTCCATGGACTCTCACAATGAGTTTAATGATGTTAGATTATAGGTAGTAATAATAAATATTAATTTATAAATTAATAATAATATATCATTATATAATTAGAAAATATTTTGTCTAATTTATAAAAAAAAATTATTTAATCAAATAGTGATCCATCAACTATATTATTGCTATATAAAAGAAAGTGAAATTTCAATTCCAAAATAATGTTGCAGTATGGGATATGATTTTTGTTTTTATTAAATTATATGTATTATTTTATGGGAATTTTATTTCAATAATCTAAATTTAAAATACTTAAACCAAATCACTCAAATTATTTCGATGAAAATGTTCTTAACAAACATTTGAATTCATATATGAATTCGTATAAACATTCAACTTTAGAAAAGCCACACAAAACTACTATAAGAATCATATTAAATGCACGAATTACATAAAACCTTTCATGAATGTTGAAGAATTTTTTCGATGATTTTGATGGTTTTCAACAACAAAAATGGCAAAAAAAGTAACCAAAACGTACTTCATCAAATTTTCTATTTGATAATATTTAGATTGAAACATTACACTTAGGATTTAAAGCAATTTTTGGCTTTGAAATATTGACTTTCTTAATAATAGAAAAATTAAATTTAATCTTTGAATGCTGTTTATTTTGCATGAAGTATTTTATGAAAGAACGTTAAAATGGTTACATAATGTGTTAGTATTTGATTTGGTGCCAAAAAATCGTTGATTGGTGGGGGTTCCACTACTTCTTGTGATTTTTAAGCAAAATCGTGGATCATGCAAAATGGTGAAATTTGGAGATGGGAGTGTTTTAGTAATTTTTAAGAGTTGGAGGGGGTTTGTGGGTTTCATTATAAAATGTGAAATGGGGGCTTTAGGTCACTTTTCAATAGTTGGAGGTTTCAACCGCGCACAACATGAAGGGGTGACTTTCATGTTTTTAGAATGACAGTTTTCTATATTTTCCAGTTTAAGAGTCTTCCAATATTATCCAGTTTAGGTGTTTCATTAATTTTTTTATTTTAGAGTTCTTGAATACGTAGTTTTTAAATTTTCAGTTTTTTTTTAAAACATGTATTATGATAAATAGCATAATTTTATTCTATTTTAACACGTATATTTTGGATTTTAAGTTTGTATTTTTTAGAATAAAATATGGATTATGATAAATAATATTATTTTTAAGACTTTTTAATGTTGGCAATTTTAGAGTTTTTTGACACATGGTTTTTAAATTTTTAGTCAATTTTTTTTTTATTAAAACATATATTATGACAAATAATATATTTTTTAGGCTATTTTGATGTGGTTTTTTTGGATTTTCAACCTACATTTTGTAATAAAATATAAATTAAGATAAATAATATAATTTTTATTTTTTCCATTTCGAAGTGTTTTTGGCATATAATTTCCAAATTTTCGGTTTATTTTTTCCTAATAAAATATATATTATAATAAATAAATTATATTTTTTTTAGTATTACGACATATATTTTTTAGATTTTCAGTTTGTACATACTTGCATGTTACTTGTCCCTGGCTTCAAAATAAGAATAACATAAAAAGTTGAAAGTAAATACTTATTAATCTTATTAATCTTTGCTATGTTTTCAACCTTTCTTTACTAAGTTTTTTAAAGTGAAAATTTTGTATGTAACGTGTAAACAAAGTTTAATTTAAAAGGGATGAAGAGATTGACAAAATTGGTATTATCTCTTAAAATATGATAGATTTATATAATGTTAATATTTTGTATAAAATTGTATAAGTGATTGAATTTTGTTATATTTTAATTAATTTTTCACATCAATATACTCTTACATGAAAATTGTCAAGTAACCATCTCACTTAGTAAACTATCAATCTAGGGTTAGAATTGTCTTTTAAGATGGAATTTGAGGTTAGAAATAAAATTTTACGATAGACATAGAGTTTAAAGAGTTCAGGGGCAAAATAGTCAGTTTTTAGAGTTTGTATGACATTTGTATAAAGCTCATTGAGAGACCTTTTCATGTGAAGCACAAAAAAGTGGGATTTCCCATTTTTTTGCCATGCACGATCTTACACCCCTAAGGTGTATGACTATGCATATTTGTTGAATCGCAACCGCCATTTGTTAAGTCATGCTTACCAACTTTTCAGTGGCATTTTCACCCAAATTTCCTCTAATTTCAAAGAATCCCAACCCTAGAAAAGAAAACTAGCAACCAGAAATTCCCAACTAAGCTAGAAAGTGAGATTTTGTCTAAAAAGAGAAGCTTAGTCAACCATGATAAGAGGTAAGTGTTCCCTTACCTCTTTCCCTTGTTCTTTATATATGTATTTTATTGTTTGCTTTGAGTTGTGACAATGATTTCATTATGTTTATGACTTCTATGACATGACTGAGTGAAGAAAAGATGACTTGAAAGTGATAATGATGTAGTTTGTTGCTTCAAAATATTGTTTATTGTACGTATACTTATGTATATGTGTTTTATAGAGTTTTGGATGATTGGATGGTAGAGGTGGGTGTTATTGATGTGATACATATGTGCATATGAAGTGTTTTGAGTGGAAAATATAAATGATATGGGTTGATTTGTGTTTTGAATGAGATATGATGGAATTTATGCATGTTTAACCATGGATTTGCCGAAGCAAAACAGGACACACAACTATGCGCCCGCAGAACACATGCACATGCAATCGTGCTTTATAAGATCATGGTTGTGTACACAAAGCGTGTATGATTGGATTTGGGCAAGATCATGACCGTGCAAGTCAAGCTCATGGTCGTGCCTATGCAGAAGGCTAGAAACTTAGCAAAATATATAAAAGCTAACATAGTTTCATGCATGACCAAATACACGATTGTGCAACCCATGCACAACCATGCGTCTAAGCATGTACGCCTATGTGTCAAGTGTAATTTAGAAATATAGCTTCAATTAAAGCACAAAACATAGAACTTTCCACATAACATCTACATAGCACCACTATAAATCAAGGAAATAAGAGATTACACAAAATCAATATTTCATGACATGACATGTCATATTAGTGTTTTCAGAAATAGAACCAAAGTTTCAAATATATGTTTTTAAATAGAGAATTATAATGTTTTAGACATCATTTTAGGGATGAATATAAGAAGGTACCTGTGAGTTGCATGCTCACTAAAGAAGGAGTCAATGTCGGCTATAGTTAGATATATACACTAGTGTGTATTAGTTATTAGTTTTTAGTTTCCTGATCGAGTGTCATGATATTAAAGCTCTAATGGTTAGGGTGTCGAATCCCTGTATTTATTAGTCTGATCAGCACAATAGATTTTTAGTTACAATGTTTTCAAATATGTTTTCATTTCAGGATTTTCGAATCAATCCAGTATATATATATATATATATATTTTTTTCATAAGGTTAGGCCAAATGGTAAAAAGTATGTTTTTAATATGACCTATATCATGACATTCATTTCATGGCATAAAACAAAAACTCAAATCATTTAGCAAGTAAATTATCAAACACAATTTAATATACAATTCTAGAACAAAAGTTTAGTCAATTGCAGAAATTTTACAAAACCGAAACATTGCTTGTGATAAAAAGAGTAGGAAACACTTACTGAGTAATTTGTCACTCATACTTTTATGTTTTTCTTCCATGCAAGTCAATTAGATAAGTGTTAATGTAGTATAAGCTAGCTATGGCTACTGGCATAGATACAATTTTTTTTTTCAGAAAGTATGTTAGTGGCTCGCATGCTTGTATAGTCTTCATGCATGCTTATATAAAGTGCATGCATGCATTTTGTGTAGTTGTACATGCATATTACCTTTTCAAATAATGATATACAATGATATTTAGCATATGTGTACATAATATAGAGTTTTCAACCCATCATTGTTTAATTTATTTTTTTCTCTTTTCGCTTGTATGATTTCAGTCAATTTATATAAGATTCTTGCTATATATATTTATTAAAGATTTCATTTAAATATTAGTTTATTATGATATTTATAGATATACACAGAAACAGTAGTAGTATATATAGCAGCGGATCTTACAATATACCTCCATATAAAAAATTTTAGATAACCCTATATGTTAAAATATTACTATAACCCCATAGTTTAATATCAATTTATCGTTACATTAAAAAGATCAATATACCATTATGATAAAATATCTATAAGCCCTCGTATTGATTTATTTACATATCAACTTTATATTTATAATATCAAATTACATCCCCAAATTTAACATAAATTAAGTTTTAAATTAAAGCTTGTACAAAAACTTAAATAATCGAATTTCTTTCTATGATATTAGACTATATGAAAAATAGAATTTCGATCACAATTTTAAAAGTGGATATAGCATGTGTTTTTGTGTTGATTAAGGGTGAGTTTATATAAAATATATGAAGAGTAGTAAGAGGTAAATTCGATAACAAGGATAAAATTAGTGTAAAAATTAAAAAATTTGATTAAATTAATAAAATTAATTATATTTATTTAACTCAGAAAAAATGCGATTAAATATATATTACTTATTTAAATAAATTCCCCTTATTTTATTGCTTCCTCCTGTTATTTTAATATTAGTTTTCTTAGTAGTTAAACAAACTAAGCAAGTACAAACAAAAATGACAGCCCAGATTTGACTTTGACTAACAATTTTATTTGACATTTTGCTTTTTTTGCCAAAAGACTTTTTCCCACCCATGGTTTTCCTAAATCTCCGATACGAAAATTTTTAAAAAGTTAAATATCCACCCTTTAACCATTTTTTTTCAATTTTATTAATATTTTTAATGAATAGCCAAAATGCCCTAAAAAATAATAATATTAATACTAAAAAAATTTGTATTAAATAATATTAATATAATAAAAAATTTTAGAAAAAGTGACCACTGTCGAAACCTAATCAACTGATTGAATCTGGTCACTTTAATAGCTAAAAACAGTTAATTTTATATATGTCAACCGTTTTTTAGTCTTATCTAATAGTTAAGTCAATCATATATTATCGACAATCAAATCAAGTGATTGATCGATTAGTAATTGAATTAAGTAATTAATCGATTAATAATTGAATCAAATGACTATTTTTGACCACCTAATTAGGTTTTTAGTGGCTCTTGCCATCAGCAACAGTGACCCTTTTTAAAAAAATTTTAACTAATTTTTATTATTATTTAGTTTTTTATTAATATTATTTTATAATTTAATTATTTTTATAAAATTAATTTTATTATTATTATTTTTAAAACTTTTTATTGAAGAAAACTTAAAAATAAAAAAGTATTTGATATTTTAAAAATTAAGGGGCGACCTTGGCATTTAGAAAATCCTTGGGTGAGAATAAGTCGCTCTTTTGCTTTCGCTTCCCTTCCCTTCCCTTTCAACTTGTCTTGATGTATAAAGATTGACTCGAAAGGCAGATACCACATTGATATCCATACATTCTTTGAATAAAGACTGCATGGGTTGGCAAAAATAATGTAAAATTAAGAATTAAATATTGGTCTTTTTCTTTTCTTTCTTTCTTTATTATTATTATTATTTTTTTTTTATAAGTCAAGCTTATTCCTTTGTCATAAGCTAAAGTCTTGCTTTGCCTTTGCAGTTCAACTATTTTATGTTGTAAAAATTTGACTTCCTTTTCAGGGATATTCTAATTTCTTTTAAAATGGTTTATTAACAATCTATAATAGCAAATTTATTTTAATTTTGAGTATAAGAAAAATAGATTGTTGCATTATTTATTTTATAAAAAAAAATTTATTTTTTATTTCAAAAAAAAAATAACTGGTTTTAAGGAAGTTTTTGTAAAATATTGCTTAAATTATAATTGCTCTATCAATAATAAATTAATTTAAACGTATTTAAACCATGAATAGTCGTTGTATACAAGATGGGTTTTTAAAATCCCACTAACTGAATTAGTTCGATATTATTTTAAATCGAATCAAATTTTTGGTTTGAAAAAAAATTCATAAACCGAAACTAAATTATTTTAGAGATTAATCAATTTTGAACTGAATATAAAATATTGGTCAATCAAATCGGATTTTTAGTTAGTCAATTTTGAATTGAATTTTAAAGGACCACCTTTATTACTTTTTAATCAAAATTTTTAAAACTAATTAAGCACTTTATTATTTTTTGTTCCTTTTTTTTTTTTTTTTTTTGAAAACGGGTTTGTTTCAATTATCTAGTTTTAATAAATAGAGAAACTGGTAATCAAACACATAGAGAATTAAAGTCCATGTCCATTAAGGATCCTAATCCATTAGATATCGTAGATTAACATTAATTATACTTTTGATTTAATAAAATTTGATAATTGAATAATCTAATATTAGTATGAACCTTCAGATTTATTAGATATTTAATAAGGGATCCACTAATTTATTATATAAATATATTGACTATATCATTCTCAAAAAATAATACAATGTAGGATCATTGATTAAGGTTGTCATACAAGACAGTTTTAGAGACGGAAAACCAATCACATTGCAAATAATTTTGATAACATTATGGATTTAAATTATGTGACATTCGAAATATTTATATAACCCTAAAGTCTTTCTAATTTAGTATTTTATAATCTGTATAGTAATCTTATGAATTGGTTGGTTTTGTTTAAGTTTATGTTAATAAATATTTTGCATCTCTTTCGTGTCATCTATTTATATGTTATAAAATAAAAACTTCTTTATATATATATAATACAATGGACGGAGCTAGGTTGGCTCTGGCATGACTCCTCGTGCCTAAGGTCTAGACCCACCAATTGATAGGTTTAATTAGTTGAGTTGATCCATAAAAAATATAAGGTCTAGGGCACAACTTAAGACCCCTTAGGTCAATGCTTTTATAAACTTTTAACGAGAATATCTATATATTTTTGTAAATTAATCTATAATTATATATGTTTTTTTAATATTTATTTTAATTTTTTTATCAGAGACAAAATTTGTAATTTCTATGGATCATGCTAAAATGAAAGGCCTCACAATTTTCCCAATGCCTTTGCCACATCTAATCTCATATATACAATAATAATTAATCAACATAGTAACAATATACATACAATCATTCTAAAAATGAATATCCGAATTTTAAATTATTATATTATGAATTCAATCAAGTAATTATTTTAATTTACTATTAAAAATAAATTATTTATATAATTTTTCAATTTTTTTTATCACAAAAAAAGTTGTCAGAATTTTATTGAAAATTATTGTTATTTCTTTTATTTTAGAAAGAAATCATGGATGAATTGTGTGATGGTGATGAGAATAAAATAAAATAAAATGTAGAATAAAAATATAATATATACAGGATGTATGTATGCATTGTATGTATGTGTATGTATGTGTGCGTGAAAGTGATGTCTTCTCTTAATATCAACCAACCAGCGTTGTTTCCAGCTGTCTTCACGTCCTCTCAATTATTTTCATTATTTAATTTCCTTCAATTTATTATTATTGCTTTACTTTCTCCGTCTAATTGTTTTGTTTTCTCGTGATTCCTTCCCTGCACACTGTACGTGAAGAGCAAATTTCTCTCACATTTCATTTTTATTTTTCAATTTCTGTCTTTCTTTTCTGTTTCTTTTTCACTCTCTCTCACTCTTACTTTCAACAACCATCATCCTCTTCTCCTTCTTTCTCGAATGAAATGATGTTCAACTTTGCTCGCTTTTCGCATGGGCATCCCAGAATTATTATTCTTTTCATTATTATGATTATTTAGAGGATTTCCCATTTACCCACTTAGTAAGTTCAGCTTCCTTCTGTTCCCTTCCTTTCTGTTTCTGCTTACTTTTTGTTTGGGATCAGTTTAATTCTTTCGGTTTTTGTCTTTCTCGGTTTAATTCTGACTCTATTATGAATTTGTTGGGAAATTTGTAAATTTAATGAATGATTGAGTTCCGAGACAAGTACAAAATTGAATTTGAAGAATTTTAGTTCTGGTAGTATTTGAAATTTTCTAAAGTCAGTTCTTCTTTTTTTTTCAGACTAGTTTAGAGTCAAGGAATTTCATTTTTTTTAATATAAGCTACAGAATTTTGTATCGTAATATTAGATATCTTTAATTTGAAGGAAAGGGTAGTATTAATTTATGAGAATAACTCAATTATTCAGCTATCTTAAATGCATTGCCTGGTTAAGGAGCTAACCTTGAAAAAGCGGTTAAAAGAAACAAATTTATTTATTGAATTTTGACTGTCCATTTTCTGTCAATTGATGATCATGCTTTAGTGGGTTTTATAACCATTGACGGCTTAATTGGTTAAATAAAAAATGCCCACTGACATTAGAGGAGAGCAATATGGCTTTAGATATATTATACAATGATGGAATATAGGATTTTTCAGCTTGCAAAGCTATAACACGTGTTCTGAATTCCATATTATTGGTAAGACTTGAATCTTCTTTGTGTGATAGTGAAGCTTCTGCGGTTTCAGAATTGTTTATTTTGAGCTTTGTTAAGGGTTTTACCTCAGTTGAAGAGAATACAAAATCTTGTCATTAAATGGTTGTTCATTCCTGCTTTCTGTCACAGTTTAGGATTAAATCGAGTGTTTGAAACTCTTGAAACGGTGCTGTAGTTTTTTGGGGAATGAGCGTCATAGATGAGGGTTGCTATCTTTCACAGTATATTAAAGGCACAGAGAAAAAAATTATTAGACAGTAGTTTATTCTTACATACTTATGGTGACCACTTCTCTGTTATTTAATTGATAATTTTTAATATGAATGGATTATGTTTAATCTTACCTACTGGATCCTTTTTGTTCCATGATTATTTTATGATTTTAACTTAATTCTTCAAGCTTTGGAGTCATTACCTTTTCTTTTCTTTTTTTTATTTTTTGGGTTAGAGACAGTCAAGCTTTACTAATATTTCTGCTGGATATGTCTTTCCAGAAAGGTAGATTTCACTGGTAGCAATCTGACGTCTTGGACAAGCATACTAGCTATCTGCACTGTCAATAAAAGAATCCACATTTATATGTTTATTTTCTCTTTTCTTTAACCACTATTATGATTGGCACAGTCTAAAACTGAGTTTATACTAATAGGGTTTTTAAGACCAATGTATGAATGATTTAATATGTCTGCCCTGTCCAACATTTCTCTATTTAAATGACCTAAAATTAACTGAATTATTCTTTCTTATGGATGTGAAATGATGCATTATCTTTAGATATATAACTGACAGAAAACATCAGCTCCCTTGTGTCTTCTCTGTTGCTAAGGCTGGATTGGGTACGATAAAATAAGTTGTCTTTTATACTTTACCTTTTAGTTTGCATATTTGCTAAGTCTATTATTTAACTAGAAGATATATATAAAGAAGGCTATGTAAAGGCTAGCCTGTAGATCCTAAACTCAGCCAAATGTTTTTTTTTTTTTTTTTTTAAATCAAGACTAATCTGTTCTTCTTTTTTGTTTTCTCCATTTAGTTCATTACCTTGTTACTGTATATGGCAACCCGTGCAGCGGAAAACATCAATTATTGGCAATCATATATAGATAGATAGATCCGTAGGAAGAGTCTTGACATTATTAACATATAGATCCTTTCGCGTACTTGCATCTCTTACTGATTGTTTCTCAGGTTGTTCATGGCTAACTATGATTTTTTATGACTTGGTAAGGTTGATTAGCTGTCCAAGCTTTAGGACTTTTGATCCAATGGGGGGAGATTTGTGACAAGAATGGATCCTAAGGCTTTCATAAGGTTATCAATAGGCTCACTTGGGCTGAGGATTCCTGGATCAACTTTGAATTCTGCAAAATCTGAAATTCATGCATTTTCTTCTCCATGTTTGTGTGAAATAAGGCTTCGGGGGTTCCCAGTGCAAACCACACCAGTTCCATTAGTATCTTCACCTGACACTCTACCTGATATTCATAGCATTGCCTCGAGCTTTTATCTGGAAGAAAATGATCTGAAAGCCTTGTTGACACCTGGCTGTTTTTATAACCCCCATGCATATCTGGAGATTGTAGTTTTCTCAGGGAGGAAAGGGTTCCATTGTGGTGTTGGTGTCAAAAAACACCAGATTGGGACTTTTAGATTAGAGGTAGGTCCTGAATGGGGTGGAGGTAAGCCAATAATTCTTTTTAACGGGTGGATAGGCATTGGAAAAAACAAGCAGGAGAGTGGAAAACCAGAAGCAGAGCTTCATTTAAGAGTGAAACTGGATCCTGACCCAAGATATGTTTTCCAGTTTGAAGATGTGACAATGTTGAGCCCCCAGATAGACCAGCTTCAAGGTTCCATCAAGCAGCCAATTTTTAGTTGCAAGTTTAGTAGAGACAGGTGACGTGTTTTGAATTTTGTCATCTTTTTTGTATCCAAAATTTTATTCTTGAAAATGCTCCAAAACTATCCTCTCCTTTGAACTTAAATGCATTTCATTGGTCATGGAACTTAAATAGAATGACCTGCTATTTTTCCGGGCATTAGTTCATTGTTATTGAAACTTTTGGTAGTTGGAATGAATGGCAGGATGCCACAGGTGGAGCCATTGGGCATTTGCTGGTCAGGTTCTGTGGACAGTGCTGATATAGAGACTGAAAGAAGGGAGAGAAAGGGATGGAAGGTGAAGATACACGACCTCTCTGGCTCGGCTGTTGCAGCAGCATTCATAACAACTCCCTTTGTTCCATCAACAGGTTGTGATTGGGTTGCTAGGTCCAACCCGGGAGCTTGGTTGATTGTTCGCCCTGATGCATGCAGGCCTGAGAGCTGGCAGCCATGGGGAAAGCTTGAAGCCTGGCGTGAACGTGGCATCAAAGACTCCATTTGCTGCCGGTTCCATCTCCTATCAGAAGGCCAGGAAGCTGGCGAGGTTCTCATGTCTGAGATATTTTTAAGTGCCGAAAAGGGTGGAGTGTTTTTTATTGACACTGACAAACAGATGCGGACAGCTGCTACTCCAGTTCCAAGCCCGCAAAGCAGTGGAGATTTTTCTGGTCTAAGTCCGGTTGTTGGGGGGTTCGTGATGAGCTGTAGAGTGCAAGGAGAAGGTAAGAGCAGCAAGCCAACAGTACAACTAGCGATGCGACATGTGACATGTGTAGAGGATGCTGCCATTTTCATGGCACTTGCTGCAGCGGTTGATCTCAGCATTGAGGCGTGCAGGCCTTTCCGGAGGAAGCTGAGAAGACGGTCTCACCATTCTTTATGAAAGTAGAAATGTAATGTTTAATTTCCATGAACAAAGAAATGGCTCTGTTTTTATCCTAAATGGTGGTTGTTGTAACATTTGGCATTGTGTACAGGATTTCTGGATGGATTCCAAATCTTAGTTAACTCATTTATGATATAAGTACAGTTCCTTGACACAAATTCTTTCATAAGTACAGTGGTATGTATGTTGTATGTGCAATGTATTATTATATGCATCTTTATTTGGAGTTTCACTCACAGCCCAGCTTACCTTTTTTCCGAGTCTCTGAGCTTGTTTGTAGGTGAATTTTGTTTGTCCTACTCTTCAATTTGACAAATCCAATTGCGTTATCTCCTGAATTCCCAAAGTTTTTCCTTGACGTAAGTTTACACTGACTGTTATGGCCAACACATACAATACTAATCGATAACAACAGCTAATATGTGCTCAAAAATTAAGTCTGTTGTTAGGAACAACTGTTCAACACCTGCTATTGTGCTTTGAGCGTCATCAATTTCTGCACCTTCCCGGTTCACCTCCTCCAACTCTGCCTGAAATGAAAATCAAATAATAATAATAATAATAATAATAATAATAATGAAGTGCATGGCATTACATAGTACTATTTTTTCTGTCTTTTAAAACTTGATAGTATCATTGCAATCTCCATCTCCATCTCGAAGACCTTAAGATAACAGCCAAGTACAGCTGCATAAGTCCCTCCCCAAATATATGGCACATTATTCATTCTCAAGTTTTAATTAAACTACTTATCAATCAAGATTCTGCAATGAAGAAGACAAAAAGTGCACATCCTGCCTTCCACATTCATGGATACTGCCAATGTGATGTAGGATAATCATTGAATTTGATAGTTTTGGGCTACTATATAACAAAAGTAAGTGGGTATCTAAAGGAAGAGGAGCTCAAACAGGAACTATTTTTGTAGTATTCAGAGTATATGAACAATACTAAAGGAAAAGATAGTGACTTGGCACAGAGAAGCAGAGAAGCTTCATCAATGAATACAGGAAAAATTAAAACCCAAAAAAACCCCATTCAGTCATAGCAGTTGTGATTACAGGTGACTAGGCACTGGCACAACATAGATAAATTTGACGAGAATTCAAAACAAGAGAAAGAAGATATAGAATCGTCATAGCTGGCTCATATGACGTTACCTTAAAGACCGTTGGGCAGACTAAAGCAAGTTTTGGTTTCGGTATACAGGGCCCACAGCCACCAGCTAGCTAACTCGTTCTAGAGCACTGATTGAGATGCCTGGTCTGTAGATGATAATTTGCGGGCAAAAAACATTATGCTCATTAACAAAACACATATTCCTTTACAGTAACTGCAGCAACTTCTATAGTTAAAAATGACAAAAACACATCCGCATATTTTTTTAATAACCCAATCAAATATGCATGATAACCGATAAAATACAAAGGCAAAAAATAAATTAAGAACAAATGGAAAACATGACAAAGAAGTCCAAAAACTCGATCTACTTCATTTCCTATAATAATCCAAACTTATGAATTCCATGTGGCACAACCAAGGAAGAAGAAAAAAGGGCCAATAAAACAGACCATTTTTATAGTATATGTGTGTGTGTGTGTGTGTGTGTTTGTGTACATATATATAAAAGGAGGAAACTTCAGTGCCATCCAACCACTCAAATATCCACAAAACTGCAACAGCACCTCACTTCAAATAATCTAATCAGAAAAAAAAGCAAACAGCCGTAATCCATAAAAAAATTAATAAAAATATAATAAAAGCAACACACTTGAACCTAACGAGGCAAACCATCAAACACCACAAATCCACTCTATAATCTTTCAGTATCAAAATCGCATAACTCAAGCAATCAAAACCTTTCAATCGAACATACAAAACCTAAAATTGCAGTTCAAATGACCATTTTCAACCAATCAAATCAACAAAGTAAATAAAAAAAAAAAAAAAGAAAGAAAGAAAAGAAACCACAATGCCTCTAATCTGTTCAACTACAAATTGCATTAACCTAACACAAAGTTTTCAAGTACAATAAACAGTAATACACACATCCTGCATCACTTAGAAGAGATTATTCCAAGTTTAATTTGACCTATAAGCACTAGTAGAATCGAATTGAAGAATGTACCTTTCTAAGATTGTTCCCCGTGTTGAAACAGCCATTATTCCATTAAAATTTTAAATATGGAATATCAATAAGAGTTACCCCGGTAAAGAAGATTGAAACGGCAAATAAACTACTGCGTTTTGGCAATTTATAAATAGTTTATTAATTTAACATTAGAAACGTCCAATTAAGTAAAATATAATATTAAAAAATCTTTAAAAATTTAAATTTTATATTTAGACCTTCATGTTCTAATTTTTTTTTTTTTAACTTTTAAACATAAATAGTAATTAATAATTACAAAATTATTCAAATATATTTTTTAGCCAAATTTAAATAAACTAAATCCATCTCACTGATCTGACAAATTTGAACTCTTAAAGTTGATTGAATCAATTTCGAATTAAGTAATTCTCAACTCGATTTGATTTCACCCCTAATCACTTGGAGACGGTGACGGTGGAACCGAAGAGGACAAAGATGGGAAGGTTCAAATGGCGGTAACTAAGGGTTTTGGGGCATTTTACAAAGGTTTTCAGCTCAAAAAAGTCAGAGAGGACAATTACATAATTATTTCTATTTCTATTTCTATTTCTATTAATAATACATCACTCTTAAGTGCTATATAACCAGCAATAATTTTTTACGAATGTTTTCTTTCCCACTTGCCTTCTCGTCTGCCATCTCTTTCTCTCCGCTCCATGACTTGCCTTGAAGATTTGCTCCCTCTGGATCCATGCCTCTGACCCAAACCAAAACCACTCGACTGTCCATCAAATGCAGATATTGATTCTGGGTCGCCCATACTCCCCGTGTCCCCTGAGTCCTTGCTCCCATCCAAATTTTCTTCATAACTGCTGCCACAGTCGTCTGAACGGTCTCTAGATTGTAGAATAGTCGGAGGCTGGCCTGAAAATGATCTAGAGCCTGAGAGAACAATGGTCGGCATTCCTCCCATGGATGAATTGCTGCCGGAAATTTCAGCCTGCAAACCTCCACTACTTGTCCTTGCACTTCCTTCAGTACCTGACCTTCCATTTTCCCTTTCACCACGATACCTATCCCGAGGGCGACTGCAATCGAAAATGTCAAACAAATCCTCAGCTGTTACTATATGCAGAAGAATATTTGATACCATGATTTGATTAAAACTTTAAAAAATCAGAAAGACAACAGGAAAAACAATATTAAGAACCTTACCTACTATGAGAGGATGAAGAAAAGTCACGTCGTGAAGATCGTAGTCCAGATTCAGCCTGCTCTAGTTCTCGCTGAAGTTCTCTCTATGGTTTAATAAACCAAGAAAACAGAAGATTATTTGATCATTAATTTAAGGTTATGATTCCTCCCTACTGCAAATATTAAATACCCTCCACTGCAAATATTTGATCATTAATTTAAGCTTAATTTAAGCTTATGATTCCTCCCTACTGCAACTATTAAATTCAACTAAAAATATACTTATTTAATTGAAAACCCAAAATTTTCAAAAATTTAGACAGGCACACCACTGTGCATACGGTAGCAGTACTTTTGAGATGGGAAAAAAGATAGGAACGTCAGTTTGCTTACAGTCAATCTTTTTCAAGAGAAATCTAAACAAATATTACATGCATGATATCCACATGAAATATCTTAAAAACCCTATATTTTCAGTTTCAGCAACAAATAGTAGGTCCTTTGACAGCTTTTGACTCAAACAAGGCAAAAAGCCCTCAAACTCATCAGGATACATTATTCGCCTGATTCTAGAACCTTAACCATAGCTTACACTATGTGGGGAGGACATATGTGTTAAAAGCAAACCAGGCTCATGGATGTTCTGAAAGTATGAAATTGAAAGAGTTGAGAAGGGTCTTACCTGTGTTTGCCTCTCCTTCTCCATATCAAGGATGTGGCGCAGCTCCCTCGATTTTGCACGCTCAAGTTCTAGCAATCGTTGCCTTTCTATCTCTTTTTCTACCTCAGCAGTCCTTTCCCTAATTACATAGCAGGTCATTTAGCTACCGATATCTATTAATTAGCTCTTACAATATTTCATATCCATTTTATAAAAAACAAAACCAGTTGCACAGCACATACCTATCAAGTTCCTGCAGAAGTTCAGCCTCCCGCAAAGCTGATTCCTCTAGATATTTTTGACGGGCACGTCTCATCAGAAGTTTCTTTTGCCTATGAGCTACTATTTCTTCCCGGAGTTTTGACTTCTCTCTGATCATGACAGAAAAAATTTAATAGATGATTAAAATTTATCAAATTGGTTGGTATAGAAAATAGATGAAAACAAAATAATAAAGAATCTAGCTTCAATTCTTGAGAGCAGAAACTCTTAACATTTGATTGTAGGCATGAACTAGGAATGGAGAGAAAAAAAGAGCTATTTTGATGAAGTTCAAACAGTACCTCTGTCTCTATAAAGGAGGAGCAAAAACACCTAATTAGTTAATGTGAGATGGTGACTTTCTTTTCATGAACAAGTAATAATGAACAAAAAATAATCTCTGCCAAGTCAGTTGTTCAGTTTAGGAAAAGGTTTTTTAACTGACGAATTAGAACACAATCCAGTATATTTTTTGCTTTTGAAAAGAAAACATGAAAGGTGTACACTTAATGGTCCCGTTAAAATTACAACATCTCTTCACTTTAAAAAATGAAGTTATCTAATCCAATCCAATTGAATTCAATTTGGATTAAAAAATTTATCCAATCTTGAACTAAAATCCAATGCAATGCAATACCAATTCAACTTTGAATGAATAATTTATTAAAAGAAAAATAGAAAACAGAAGCTAAAAAATAATAGGATGAAAGCCATGTTAAATCACGTATGTAGAAAATATTTATTCTCATAAACTTAAAATCCATTTGATCAAATTTTGAAGGCTTTCCTTAAGAAAATACAGGGACAAAGTCAATTACATTGAAATTTAGAACAAGTCAGTTTGAAGCAATCCAATCAAAAGGCCAAAATCAATTAGAATTGATTTCATTAAATTTGAAGACTTAATCATAAGAACCTCATCTTTTAGCAAAGTAAAGGTGAAAACAACTATCAAATTCCTTCTCCTGATTCAAATTTGTGCCAGGGAGACATCATCAAATTATTGGTTTGTTAAGATTGTTGAGCAATCCTAGGGGCAAAAAGTCTGAAATGCTGCTAAAAACCATGGTCCAGCACCAATTAACAGCATGTTACAAAACTGCTGCTTTAAAAATTGACCCAAAGATTCAACACATGAGAAAATTTGCCAAGCTACCTCCAAATCTATATTAAAGGGTGTCCAAATCATGATTGAAGAATTATCACAACTGAATAATATTGGGTGAGCATCACAGACAAAACGTAGATTGGCAACAGTCAATAAGTACTATTTATACACATTTCTCCGTAACAACGAGTTTCATATATTGTGGAAACACATCGTAAAGTTGGCAAAATAGAAAATACATACAGGGAAAGGATGCTATTTTTGATTTGCTGAAGACGGTTATCATCCTTCACAAATGCTGGATAACACAAAGTCGCATATTAGATTAGAATCAAACAAGAAAAAATGTGAAGAACACAATTTCTGAATCTTTTGAGCAGTTAAAGAATTGACGACAACTACGCCAGTTATAGAAACTATTACCAGCTAGAGTAGGAACCTGATGCCCTTCTGTGGAATTTTTTGGTGATTCATGTGTTGCACATTCCTTTTGGATTATGTCCAATTCCATTTCTGCTTCCTCTAGTTCCTATAAAATCAAGATAAAATTAGTATTATTTAGGAAGTGACAAATATCAAAAGCATTAGCGAAGGTTTTCCATTCTAACCATAGCCTCTTTATCAACTTTGCTTGAGAACAAATCAAAGTAAGACTCAACAGAAGTTAGATTGGCAAGGACCTGATACAAATCATCAAATCAAAATTTAGGCACCAGAAAAATCCAGAAAAAAAAAAAGCAATAAAAATAATTCATTTACACTGAATAGAGAGAAAAATCCATTTCAGAATAATGAAAAGGGTCCATTTCAAAACCAAACAAAATTCTAAGCAGATGGTCAGCAGAAGCAGAAAGCATTAAAGACTATGAACAAAAAGGTTATGCACAAATTTTACTCTAATGCCTTTCCTTTCATTTTTATTATATATTTTTTCTTTTTTCCATATATTTTCAGGAAATCTCTTTCTTTCCTTGCATCAGATCAAATGGCAGGAAAGAAGCCTTTGTCTAGATGTCCACAGTTATCATAAACCTTTCTGCAAGGTTGCGATTAATTGATGTAGGAGCAGAAAAACAACCATACATACACTGATATGAAAACCAGATTCTGGATCTCTTTTGTTGACTGTTGTAAATAGGTTTTCCTTAGATATAAAACTCGCAAAAAAATATTTTGGAGAAAACTAGTCAAATTCCCATAAAACTTTTTGCAAGGTTGGTGCTAATTTTAAAGGCTGCTTTGAGAAAGCCACAATAAAACTGCAACAATATAAAGTTTAGCAGACTACATGTGACTAAAGTGAAACAGAAATGTCAAAACATAAGTAATCAGAGTGATATCGACTTTTACATCCTTCAAACCAACCTCTAGAAAAATGGTGTTAGGAAAGCAATCTAAGAAGTCAGGCCCAACAATTCAGGGAAAAATTTTTCAAAATGAAAATTCAATCACAAATAATCATGATACAGATGACAGACAAGTAGACAAAATCAAATCTACTCCAAATAATATTATTGATAAAAGAATATATAGAGGTATATGTAGCTGAACCACAAAGAAGAACCAGTAAATTTATGAAAATTCAAACTTCAACAAGACTATCTCCAGAACATCATGATAATTGTTACTTAAAATAGACTTCTTGCAGTACAAACAAGAAATCAAGCACCGTCGTGCAGAATGTTCCCCAAACAAACAAGGGTTTTTCAGTATTAAAATTTCCTCGTTCAACATTTCGTCTGTCCTTGTTCTCTTGTGTGAACATCGTTTGTTTGGTTGGGGTTAGCTTTAGGTCCTTTGCAGGGAAGATTAGCATCTAAGGCCACATGGTTTGTTGGGGAAATTCCAAACCCATGACATAAGGCAGACTCAAGGTGGTAGAGGTTAAATCTGCAGAAATTCCCAAAAGATGGACCTAAAGGGGAGCAGGATTATGATTACAAAGCATACTACTGGGAAACAACTTATGACACTTGTTTTAAGGAGATCAAGTGCATCAACTTCTGCTGGTCATGGCCACTTTGAGCAGAATATTTTGATGCAGATAATATTACCATTAAAAATAAAAAGAAAAAAAGCATTGCTGAATTCCTGAAGATGACCACAGTGATATTTCTTACTTGAAGAATAGATTCACGAGTAGTCCCAAATTCGGGGTCAACTTGATTTAAAGAATTTGAAGTGAATGCTTCTTTCAAGACCTACAAACAACAGTGTGGTCAGCATCAAAACACCCAAAAAGTAATAAAAGATTAAGTTTTCCTATCAGAAAGATAATTCAATCCAGGAAAAAAGCTATACAGCAGTATTCATTCAATGTTTATAAGAATTTTATATGCATGATGTTGTAGCCAAAAGTTGTCTAAAACATCATCTATTACCACATACTTCTTTGGCTCCATCTCCTTCAATTCTCAATCTACACAATACTTGGCAAGCTTTTTTCTCCAGATCCCCAAGCCTGCCTTCTACATGTGAAAGTAAACAATTAAGAACAAAGAAAAGAAAAAATACATCCTTACAAAAAAAAAAAAAAGGGATGTACCAGTTTGGGACAATCCTAAGGTCTCAATATCACTCCAGATACTATGAGGAATCAATGAGATGTCTTCAGCTGGGGAGTATAGACAAGCACCAGCAATAAGTGCTAATGACAGTTGTAGTAATGGGCCCTCACAAACTGGACGTGCAATTTTCCCGAACCCATGAAGAACACTATCAGCTGCCATAAGGAAAGATTGTAATTGGTGCCTGCCAGCAAAAGGGACAAAATCTACAAGAAGTGCCATAGCACGAGTCTTCAATGGTAATGATGCATCAGATGATGCCAATACAACCACCTGATCCCATGTACTCGTAACCAAAAGCGACAAAAGGTGCTCAGGGATGGAAGATCCTAATGTAGGAGAAACTAACTTATTACAAAATTTAGTATATTGTACAGTTGAACCTTCATCTATATCTTGACCAACCAATTTTCCCAAGTGTTGTAGTGCAATAAAACGTTGCTCAGGTTCTGGATGACTAAGCAATGTACAGAAAAGATCAACTAGAGGAACTTCATATGCTTTAAGACTTTGAATGCCTCTTGCAAATAATACTGACAACCATTTATCAGACTGCAGGCGCCAAGCAATTTTCGGTGCATTGCAGAAGTTTTTGATTGCAGAACAAACAGTATCAATGACATTATCAAGCTGAAAACAATAGGGCACTCCAAGTATACAATCAAGCAACACAGATGTAACTTCCCAGCAGTGTTTTTCTTGTGACATTACAATGATTTCAGCAAGGCCTTCCAGACCAGTTTTCCAATCAACCTGGAATTGATCAACTGATTGAAATTGTAAAGAATTTACATTGCCATCCTCTTCAACCTTTTGTATAATCGGTACAATTGAAGATAAGCATCTTGAGTACATAAAATTCTGGGCAGATACAATAGTAAGCTTCTTGGCCAGTTGGTGATGAAAATTACAACAAAGCTCAATTGATGAATAAAGTTTGGCAATGACACCCTCCAAGCTTTTAGTAAAGTCTTCTATTTCATCTGCTGATAAATGATAATTCTTCTTATTTGAGATAACAGCATTGAAATTATTATGTTCCTGCCTTTCAGGAGCTTCAGTTGGTGAAGAACTCTGGAAGACATCATCAAGGAACCATGAATGCAATTCTGAGCCATAATCACTTGGTGTTCCAGCACTCACGTCAGAAAACTGTGGCAACTGAAGAGGGATAAAATTGAAGTATCGTAGAGTCTGAACTAACAAAGCTTTACAACTTTCCATAATTTTTTGAAATGCACAGAGGTAGTCATGAAACGAAGTAGTAGGTTCACTACTAGGAAAATCTGTCCACAGAGCTAAACACTGTAGCATTTCTCTCCTAAGCTGAAAGGATAAATCAGGAAAGATGGAAGCCAGAACAAAAATTGTCAAAGCTCTGCTGTATCCTTTTTCAGCAACAGTATCTTGATTCTTCTTTCTCTGTCCAATATTAATGAAAAGCTCGTTGAAGCATAATAACTCAAAATTAAGACAAGAATCATCAGCCAATAGCTGTTCTTCATCAGAAACCTTATGCAATGAATATGAAATTATAGGCTTTAACAAATTTAATATAGAATTGAGAAATGACACGTCACAGTATGTGGCCCTACAGAGCGACGCAAGCACTTGCACCACCCTTGGTATCTCAGGAACCATTGCTTCCATGTGCTCAATAACAATGGCTTCAAGCACATAAAGAATGACTGCTTTGGCATTCCTTGCAATGAAACCCTTCAAATAATCAACACTATTTCGAGCAATGATTTGTTCTTTCTGAAGAAACGGCCGTAAGCACAAATCTGAAAACCAGCACAAAACATCTGGCATGACACTAGATGGAAGCAATCTCAATTGCAACCCAACAGCCTCCAAAATGGTTTCTGCAAACAAGTCAAATTGCCTTTTCATATTCGGGAAGAACCTACTAAGCTCAGGGTAGATAACATGAAAAGATTGATCACCATATTGCTGGAAAGAAGGTCCAAATCCTTTATTGACAGGAGTTTGCATGAGTCCAGATTTTTTTATCCTCATATCTTCATGCTTTTTATCAACAACCTTATCTACTAGCGCAAGCTCATCAGCAAATATAGATAGCAAATATGTCAACTGTGAAAGATCAGAAACAAGGAAAAGGCGCTCCTTCATAAACTGTTTTGCAAAACGAGATATGGCCATCCAACCAAGAAACCGAACAAGAGGAGAAGCAGATTTAGAAAATGTGGATATTTTCTGCATCCAAACGGTTGGAGGTATTAAATTTCCATGTCTGAGGCCTTTGTTGATATGGAAAGCAAAGTCCGAAACATCATCACTACCACTTGAAGCAATTACCAATCTCTGCAGCAATATCCAACGTCTTTGTACCCAAAGGACATTTTCTGAATTCAATTGCTGATTCTCTTCCTTTAACTGACAATGAAAAGATAACATCATTCCATTAAGATGATCAGCAGATCCTAATATGATATCAATAATAAGCTCAGGAGCACAATATATCTTAGTGGCTGAATGTAAGAAAAACACCAGACAATGCAGGAGAATTTCATGCATATGGTTCTGATCTCTTTGAAACCATTGAATAAAAAAATTGCACAACAGAGCCTCATTTTGACGAAGCAAAGTGACAGCATCAGCAGATTGTATATCATGGGGAGACAACTTTACAACTGGTTCATCGAAACCTTCAGAATAGCTTGGACAGTCTTCACCATCTGACAGCCTTTTCCGATATCTCCTGTCTAATTCAGCAGCTTCAAGCAGTAATTGAAGCACAGTTTTGTCCCTTTTCTTTTCAAGATCAGATATTGTTTCCAAATCACAATAATCCTTTCCAGAAATCCTTCTCATCTTTTCAAAATCATAACTTCTTTGTTTGGACCCACTGACTTTCATCTGGGTCAGAATATTTGAACTGGCTTGAAAAGAAGTTACAAAAGACGGATTGATGTAGCACTCTGCTGCCAAGAGCAAAGCATCTATAGCAGCATCATGACCTTCAATAGAGAGATCATCCTGTGAGTGTAAATCTGAAGCCAAGCGCCTAAATTCAGATGCCTTAAGTTCACAGTCTCTATGGTATGTAAGTTGAGAATAATCTGCTTGCAAGTTAAAGAATTCAGATGCAAAACCAGCATCTAGTACCAAACCATTTTGACATGGAATAGTAAAACTTTTATCAAAGACATGCTTCTGTTCCAAGCTAGAATCTGATAAATTTTCACCAGGACTGACTGGAAACATTGTAAGGCCCATACTTTGTAGTTCTGGAGAAGCAAAAAAGAGACTGGCATCTTCACTGAAATCCATTTTCACAGGTACATCATGTATATCAGTCTTTACATCAGAGATATCTTGGCTGTTTAACTTTGAAGAGGTTTCATGTTCAAAACTCTGGGAAATAGTTGACTTGCAAAGATCAATCTCAGGAGGTAATTGCATATGAGGACCCAGTATAGAGAGAAGTACACTGCATGAGAATTGCACGACTTCATTAATAACAAAATATGACAATTTTATATATTGCATTTTATACTTGAATGTTGAACAAAACCAAGAGAATTACTTCATCTTATGATGGTGACACACACACACACACACACACACATATATTGTTAGGAACAATTAAGGAAATTATTCCATGATCTAAATATGGAACCTTAGCTGATTATATTTGCCAATTCTTAGGCTCTATTTAGTGATTGTGTTTCTTTTTTGTTTTGTTTCCTTCTTTACATGTTTCCTCTCTTGTATTTCTTTTGCTGAATAAATACAATAGAAAGGTGATGTACACCCTATTACCTCATTCTAGCCTAATTGTCGTGTTCTAACATAGTATAGAGCTAGGGTTAGGCTAGACTCTGTTTTTCCTTGTATTTCAGCCAGAATAAATCAGCTTATTCTTGACAGAATATCACAAGAAGAAGACAGCTTATCCAGTGTGACAGGAGTTGTTGTGATTTGTGTCACTGGACTTAAAGTTTTAGGTGGAGTTGAAAGCAGTTCAAGAACCAGAGTACCAACACCTGCGGAAAACCCTTCTCTCTTCATAACCCTGATTAAGCTTGATGGAAGCAAGTATAATCTGTTGTGGTCCTGTTCATGAAAGCTCTTCATCAAGGCTTGGGGATTGGAGGAGTACATTGGCACAAGAGAACAAAGACCCATAGCTGATGACATCAAGATCCCACGCTTCATCTGCCTATCTTTGGTTTATTACTTTCAGCAATTGTTAGTCACACTACATGGGCATATTTGATGACGACAAAAAGAGTGGTTAAGATGTGCTATCAAGTATTTCATAAAATGTTCTCTAACCAACTTAATGCGAAGATCAAGGAGTTGAGCAGTGATAATGGTTCAGAGTACAAGGAAAAGAATTTTCAGGAGTATTTGCAAGATCATAAGATTGTGCATCAGACTAGTTGTTTGGATACTCTAGCCCAAAATGCAGATAAAAACGACACATGTTAGAAGTGGTAAGATCCCTTCTATTTACTATGCATGTTCTAAGGTCTTATTTGGGGGATGCAATACTTTTAGTCACCTATCTCACCAAATGGATGCTTTTAGAAGTCCTTAATTTAAGGACACCCTTCAAATTGGTACTAGCTGCCTCAACTTACACCATTCCTCCGAAGGTATTTGGCTGCACTTGCTTTTTGAGAAATCACTCTACTACCTTCAGAAATTGGATTCAAGAGCCCTTAAGGTTTGTAGACTCATAAAGGTCTTACAAGTGGTCTAAAACAATCTCTTAAGGCCTAGTTGATCATTTCAACAAAGTTGTAATCACACATGGATTTCAATAAAGCATTGAAATTGACTGCCATTCCTTAAGGAGAAACTATAAGGTGGCTAACTTTGCATTCCTTTTGTGAAGTCAGAATATCAACTTGCTAATATCTTTACTACGAACTTAATTAGTAAAGATTTTTAATTTACTGTAGGCAGGATGGGCATGAAGGATATTCAAGTTTTTTTCTTGACGGGGAGTGTTAGAAGTAATTAAGGAAATATATTCCATGTGCTAAATATAGAACCTTAGCTAATAATATTTGCTTATTCTTAGGCTTTATTTAGTAATTATGTTTCTTTTTGTTGGAAAGTTTAAAACCTAATCTGGAGGGATTGATTGTCATTAAATTAATTTAGTGGGGGTTATAGTTAGAGTTTTGGTTGGTTTTGGTTTAGGTTTTGAATTTTTATTCCTAAATTATCATAAATATTTATGGTTGTATCATTTACATATTGGATTATGATCAATGAATATAATAATTGAGACAAATACCTCCAAATGCTTATTGTTTTATGGTATCCAAGATGGGCAATTCTATCCACTGCAACTTCATCAAACATTGTTATCACACCAATTTACTTCTAGCACTACTATTGTATGGTTTAAAACAGGCTCTTCGTGTCTGATTTGGACACTTTAGTACTATCATTTAAGAGTTTGATATGATTCGATGTGAGTCAAATCATTCGGTATTCTATAAGCATAAGTCATCAGGAATATGTATCTACTTTGTTGTTTATGTTGATAACATTGTCATTATAGAAAGTGATCAAGAAGATTTGACCAATTGAAGAAATATTTGTTTTGCCATTTTTAGACAAAAGACTTAGGGCTACTAAGATACTTCTTTGGTATAGAAAGGACTCAATCTATTGTTATATCTCAAAGAAAGTATGCGTTAGATATTCTAGAAGAAACAAGGATGTAAGATTGCCAACCTATAGACTCTCCTATGGATCCCAACTCAAAACTTTTACTTGGACAAGGAGAGTTGCTAACAAATCCTAAAAAATATTGAAGACTAGTTGAAAATTTTAACTACCTGATTATCACTCGATCCGATATTTCCTTCTCAATTAGTATGATTAGTCAATTTCTTTAGTCCCCATGCAAAGCCACTGGAATGTTGTGATTCGAATTTGAGATATATTAATGATACTCCTTATATGAGAATCAAAGTCATACACAAATATTAGGGTACTCTGATGTTGATTGGGCTGGTGCACCATTAGATAAAAGGTTTACCTTAGGTTTTTGTATTTTGGTTGGAGGAAACCTTGTGTCTTGGCTACTTGTGAGCTTATCTGGTTGAAGCAACTAATTCAAAAATTAAAATTTACAGAACTATCATAAATGAAATTACTCTGTGACAATCAAGTTGCTCTCCATATTGCCTTTAATCCTATGTTTTATGAGAGGACCAAACATATAGTAATTAATTGTCATTTCATATGAGAAAATGTTCTATCCAAGTGTATTTTTACTACTCATATAAGTTTTAATGTTCAACTAGCAGAAATATCTTCACTAAATCCCTCAGGAGTCCTTGTATTAAATACATTTGTAACAAGCTTGATAAATATAATATTTATGCTCCAGCTTGAGGGAGAGTGTTGAATTGTACAAATTATAAGTAAATCAATTAGAATCTGTAGTTTAGGAATATAGATATTATGTAATATTTTTATTTCCTACCATAAGTGATTGTAAGTCTTATACATTGTTGTATCTTATCAATCATGAAATCAAGGAAATTAATTCAAATCAATCTCATATTTTACATATATTATTCTCATCCTACAACAGTCTTTTGTACTATATATTACCTATCCTCAACACCTTTACTTGCATTGAATCTTTCTTTAGATAATCCTTCTGTTTGGATAACCCAACATAAACTTGATGGGCCAAACTTTCGAAAGTGGTCTGAATCCATTCAGCTTGTGATAAAGGGCAAAGGAAAAATGAGTTACCTCATTGGTGCTCTCCCTATGCCATCACCGAATAACATAATCTTCGAAAACTAGGAAGCAGAGAATTTCATTATGATGATGGCTGATTAATTCCATTGAGCCAAGCATAGGTCAAACCGATATGTTCTACACAACTACAAGGATGTTAATACTCAACTAAGAGAAAGGAATACGATGTTGGATGAACTTAAAGAAAATTTGGTCAAGACCCAAAATCACATGAAGAAATACATTGATCAGTCACATCAAGAAATTCAATTTCAAGTAGGCCATTAGGTTTTCTTGAAATTACAACCTTATTGCCTTTGGTCACTGGCTTCCCATCCAAACAAAAAGCTCATCCCCAGATTTTATGGCCCATATCAGTTTATTTAAAAAAATCAACATTTGCTTACAAATTAGCTCTTCCTTCCTATGACAGGATTTACTCTGTTTTTCATGTATCTCAATTAAATTGAGTAATTTAATGGCAAATGCATAACCAGTCACTTCCCCTATGTCTCACTACTGATAGGGAATTATAGATCCAACCACAAGAACTGTTAGTAGTTTATGATAGGCAACTAGATAGTTTAGAAGTCCTTATTCAATAGGACTACCAGTAGAAGATTGTTCATGGGAAGGAGCAGTTGGATGGAAAAAAGAGAAGAAGATTATTGTTATTGATAATGTGGGGAGTCTTTGGCTAGATGGGATGAAAGAGACCTCTATTTGTCTTGGAGAGAGCTGACAACTCTTGTTGCCAACACTATTTTCTTTTTAAATTAATAAAATTCATATTATATCCCTAACAAAAAGCTTTATTAAAACTGAGATTTGATGCATTGTAAACAAGCTAAGAATAATTAATACCTATTCACCACCTTATGCAAAAGTGTTGAAAAGTCTATCCTGATTTAAAGGGATCACATGTCATAGAGCTTATATAGTGGGATTATAATTAGAGTCAACTTTTCCTCCTTTGTTTTTAGTAGGTTTTGATTTTCTTCCTACGATTTAGTAACTATTTAAGGTTGTTGTTCATCTATATATTGGATTACTATCAATAATTAAAATAATTGCAACAATCTCCATTAGTTTACTGTTTTACTTAATCTGTTCTATTTCCTTTCTTGTATTTCATTTGTTAAATATTGATGTGCTCTATTAGCTCATTCTAGTCTAATCCTTGTGCTCTAACATATGTGTGTGTATGTCCATACATATGTATGTGTAAGACTAAAAATCATATATAAAAAAATTATTTCAATTTAAGTGAACGAATTGATCAAGAAAGACAAGGGTACACAATGCACAACAAAGTTGGGAGATCCCAAATCATCATGGTGATTGATTTATAGCAATTTCATACAAGCAAAATAGGAATACTTTATACCACAAACATTTTTCTTTTTTCTTGATAACTTAGATATCCATTGAACATTCTTCAGAAAAATCTAAGTCACAAATCAGGAACTTCTGCCAAACCTAAAATCATTGAAGAAAGAATCAAGTACCTTTCACCAAATAGTTTGTCTTGATTAATCAAACACCATACTTTTTGGGAGTAGAACACAGGTTTGATTTTATGACTAACTACTCAAGTTTATAGATTCACAAACATTGACACAAAATTGCAAAGCTAAAATGAAATGATAACATAGTATCAATTATATAATTCCCCTATTTTCTCTAGAGGCCTGGATACCAAAGAAGAGAAATCCTCAAAATATTCCCAGACCAAAAATTCAGCAGAAGGAAGATTTAAGTTATGATATGAAAAGGTTATATATGATACCTAGGGGCAATTGTTCCAAGCCTCCACTTAGATTCCAAAGAAGGAAGAACAGCTGACTTTTGTACTGCAATACGGATAACATTAAGGGCAATCATGCAAGTTTGCTTATGCTTCTCCGTCAAAGTGAAGGATACATCACTAATTGTCATATTATTACTCAATGCCAAGACAGCAGGATCAAGAAAAGGCTCTAGCATCTCAAAAAGAAAGAGAATTTTATGCTTCACTTCCTGAAAAGTGCAGAATTATGAAGTTAATAACCAACACTTCTAGAAGTCAAGAGATAAGCTAATTTTAATTACTTCAAATCAAACTCATATAACTTGTCAGCAGTTTTTTACCATAATTTAGATGAAAACTCTAAAATGGCCTTCTAGAAACATCACAAAAATAGGATTGAATTTACACTACAATGCTATGGAGTTTCTACTGTTACTTTTTGAGCACGTGCAGAAGACATGCATTATAACCCAAGGCACCAAATACTCAATTTATGAAACAAAGAAGCAAGGATGGTGCACAACCTTATATTTTCCCAGTATATCATCCATTTGCCCGGATAAAGCCAGCAGAATGTATTTGAGGGCAGCACGAGCACGCGTTCCAGAATGACAGGCACCCTAAGACATTCAAAAAACACAATAAGACTTTCAATAAATGCCATATTCAAGGAAATGATGGAAAAGCTGGTGTTAGAAAGAAGACATTTGGAAAATGGACTAAGAATAAACGTTTAGCTCATTGCCGCAACTTCAAGATCCATAATCACTCAAGGATTTGTCATTATAACTCCAGTTATTAATGTTCTTAAGAATACAGGAAAGAAACTATTCTATATTATATTATACATACATAAATATATAGAGAGAGGAATCATCTCAAACTCCTATCAACTCTCATATAAAAGATCATCAGTCCAGACTTTAAAAAAAGAGTGCATTATCTCCACCAGAGAATTTTGCGTACTGTAAAACTTCTTGCTTCATCTCTCAGGATTAAATATTCACTTCTTGAAAAAATTTTAATATGAAAGTCGAATTTTGAGCTTCATATACCAACAATTACTTTTTAGATTCTTCATTTTCCCCTTATATTTTGGCTTTAACAACTTGACACAAAAAATAGGCTTGTGGATCAATAGAGAAAGACAGAATACATCAATAATTCTTTAACACACCTGAATAGTGCCCAAAAGATCCTCCACAAGCTCCACAACTAAATCAACCTGTATCATAATCAGCATCACAGCCAACAGATCAGACAAAGCTATCAAGAGAAACTGATAAACAAAAAGAAAAGATAGAACTGTAGTCCACCTGGACCACCTCAAACCACACTGCATAAAGTTCAGAATGAAAGGACTTGATCCATACCAACCTTTGCAACCACCTGAGCCATCCAAGGTGCTATTACACCCAAACAGAGATCAATTAGAACACATGCTGCCTTTGCCTGTTGAAGAAGGTACAATCTAAACAGTCAGCATACATGTGAAGAAAACTGACTAATAAAAAAGATCATTACCCAGTCATTTTTTTGTTCATATAATTGAAATAGAACTCGCATGTGGCAGTGTATGTGAGAGCAAGAGAGAGATGATTGCAGACGTGCATCCTCTTCAATGTTTAGAAAAGAAATTTAGGATTACATAATCTCCAACCAGTAACTCTTTCATATAGACCACTTTGTTAAAAGAAAAACAGTCATTATTCTGTGTGACCGTGAGAAAGATCAATGAAGAAGCACAGATTCTATTATATATGAAAACAGTATCATACATTGTAGATAAAAAGCAAAAAGAGAGGGGGGAAAAAGCTACAGAGACAACTAAAATGAAGTGAGAATACAAACATGTGATGGTGAAAATGATGCCAAATAGCCCGCACATGCATGAAGAAGTGGTTGGTACAGTGATGAAGATGACGTAACAACAATCTGCATTTAAAAACCACCTTGGTGAGAAGAATAAGACTGCAAAAAACATTCATAAAAGTCAGACAATCAAAAAGTTAAAATGCAAAAAGATCAAGCAACAAGTATAGGCAACCTGAGATAGGGCTTGTTGCACAAAAGGTTGCTTCCATTGAGAAAAACTATCATCAGCCTGATCAGAGCAACTGCTCATAGAAGGACGAAGAGCTATAAAGCATCAAAAAGAGAAAAGAAAAAGAAAATTGTTAAATGCATTTATTTAAGTAAGCCCCAAAATCTTGCGACCTTTTTTCCATTACATTCAGGGGGCAAAAAAATTTAAAAGCAAAGAAACATAAAAATTGACACATCTTATTCCCAAAAAATCTGATATTTTCAACATAAATTTTATCTGTTTGTTCTTGGTGAAGGTGCATGCCAACCAGATAAATAAACTTTTATTTATTTCCAAGTCTTCAAGAATGAGCATTTAATCTTACATCCCTTATAAACCATACATGAATTATGACTATCCTGAAACAATATTATAAAGTTAAAGACTCGACCTGGCAGCAATGCTTGTACAAGTGGTAATGCAGACCAAAAGTCAGATGAGCTCTCTGCCAATTTGGCGCAAAGAATTGGCTGTAAAGAATAAGAAAATGTAGATGGATGGGTCAAGAAACAAACAAAACAGACAACACAGAAACAAAATGTTAACTAATTACATATATTCTAATACAGGATTCAACCTGTGAAGCACAAGCATAAAGAATGTGTAAAATCCCTTCCTCCACTGCTCCTATATCCAAAATGTTAAGAATGCTTAAGTCCCAAGGATCACTAGGTATCCGGAATTCTTCTCCAAACAATTCTGAATAATCGACTATAGGAACAGGATTAGAAACTTCAGATTTCGCCATCTCATCCAAATCAGATGGAGCATCACCAGAATGAATGGCCACTTCATGCACTACAACAGGCTCTGTTAGCTTCTGCAAAACTCTAGAAGCCTGTAGTATAGGACACAAACATAATAGTCAAATCTTAACAGTTATAGTTGAAATTAAGCCACCAAAGTCCAGAAAGGTAGAGATGTGTCACCTTCCTACAAATGGTGCCTAGGTCAGAATCTTTATATGCCTTCCTAAGCAGCATAAAGATTGCATCTGGACGAAATGCTATCGAACTTGATGTGGATGAGATAAGAGGTGACATGCCACGGGATCTCCTTGGCTGCAATGAAATAGGGAAAGTATAAGAGAAAAATACTTAGCTTTAGCTGTTCAAACACCCCGGGGGGAGGGGGAGGGGGGATTAAATGCTGCTCATATATTAACAAATGTACACTTGCTTAAACAACTGAGTAAACCACAGAGAACAAAATAAAATAATATTGTAATCAGGCACATCATGATTCAATCTGGTACAATAAGGAATGCGTAATAAAAGTTACAATTACTGCTTAACTTTTCCTCCTGGCAGAAACAAAATTTTTAATCTAGTTGAATTCTTGCTTATTGAATGCATGCCTAACATAGTTGATAAAGAAGCTGAAAAGAAGAGAGAAACAAAACACTGACTGACAAATAAAATAAAACAAATGACAATAAGATCTCCCAAAACAGATGAACAAAACAAGTTATAGCAAATTATGAATGACACTAATGATGAAAAAAATACTAACATTGATATCTTTGATATACAAGTATCCCTTTCAATAGAAGCAACAAAATCCAAAAAACCAAAAAAAGAAAAAAATGAAACTTTTCAACTCATGTGAGTCGAAAAGACAAATAATAACGATAAAGAAAACACAAAAAAAGAAACCAACCTATACATTTCCAAGCAGAACACCCAAGCATTTAAAGAGCACAATGAAAGGAGACAACACAAGAAGAACGAGAATGTAATTATGCACACCAAATCAAACGCTAAATATAATGGATGACATGGACAGAAAACAAAGTAAAAGCACCATACCTACCTCAAAGTTAGAGGAAACAGTTAAAGCTGATGATGACTGACTATTCTTGGAAACCTCAGAATCAGATATACTGCTGGACTTTGCAGTTTCTCTGGAGGATCAAAAGAATATTAATCAACATAATTAATAAACAAGTACATAAACCATATATGCAGAAGAAAGTTAACACAATTGTCCATATTTATGACTGCACAATCACCTCATAACAGATAATGAATATTTGATCTGCAATTGTGGTGACAATTCACAACTGAATTTAATTCCATTATTAGCCCATAAAACAGAAGATATATAAAGATCTATAAGCTTAAAAAAGCACAAAAACAAGGATATAGAGAAGAAAAAAATTCTACTCTAATGGCCTGATAATAAAGGAAGAATCTCATAGATAAGTTCAATAAAAGCCAGAAATGCACCAGAGCTTTTGCTAAACTTAGGAAGTAGATCATTGTGTCAACTAATAATGAACACCGTGGTAAACCACTGGAAAATGGCCAGCTTAAAAGATATTTGACAGGAAAACAGACCTTTCCCTTATAATGTTAAGTATTGGGTAAAATGGACCAGAAAGCATGGCAAGAAAACGTAGACTAGATTCAGCATCATCCGAAAAGCTGGCAAGATCCACCTAGAAGGTGATAAAACACAAAGCTCGTAAATATAATACAAAGCAAAAAGGGAAAACAACTTAAAAGGAAAATAGGCACAAATAAAAGGTTTCACCAACATGAAACAAAAAATGTACCTCAAGTTGAGGAAGAAACACAAGCAACCGATTCGTCATATCTTGAAGCAACTACAAAAGTAACAGACATCAGAAGGACATGAAAATTGAAGCGTAGCAAAACTCCAACACATTACAGTCAGCAATGGAAATAATCTCCACCTGTAGATGCATATCATGGGCATCTTGTTTATGTGACGTAATGAGTGGTAACAAGTGATTGACAACTGGTTGAAACTCTGGTTCAAGACCAGCCACTGATACCCCAATCAACTGTAAAGGAAGAAGATTAGATACTTAAATGCATGCTAAATTAGAGTTCAAACGGCAGCATCTTAGAGTTTCAAAGCATACATAAAATTTTATGCTCAACAGAACTTCCAAAATTTAAAATCATATGGGTATGTGGGAAATAAAGGGAAAATTCAGCTTCCGAGACATAAACAATGTAAGAAGCAAACAAGAGACTTTGAACTCAAAATCTCTATTTCATATTGTAAACTATGGTAAAACCATAAATTTGTTATAGGAAGAGAAAATACCACCACCATTCAAACCTTATAATATCAATTTACCGGACAGATGCTCAAACCAAAATGTTCTACTGTCAGAATAAGTAACATGACCATTAAAATAAATTTAATTTAGGCAGAGGCAAGAATAAGAAAACTTGCTAACCTAATGAAAGAAGACAGGGAAAAAAATGGGTATGCTTGTGTGTCCATTAGTCAAGGTGCCGCAAATAGGTATAGGTGACACCACATAACTTCCTCTAAATGCCAAAAATATGTGGGCCAGGACTCATGCCAAAATGAATACCTAGATATCAAAAAATTTGGGTTTTAGATAGAAAATCAAGGCATGAATACAAAATAGCAACTCACCCACCATACAGATTCTCTTATGGTAGTAAAACAACAATTTCCAAAACTGCAATAGAAGTTGAGCCACTATTGGTTTGCTGATCTAAATATGCGATGTACACAATATTCTTGCCCAACAAAAGACAGACTACGTGTAACACTGAAAATGAGAAAGTAGTGATGACTGGGTTAGAAATCCTAG
>JAJEJH010000384.1:335991-395091 GCA_026122585.1 Anacardium occidentale | reverse complement strand
TTTTAAGGGGATTTTAAAATTTGAAAAAAGCTTGAAATGTTTTTTAAATTTTGAAAAAAAATTAGATATATCCTTCAATAATTTCAAAAATGGCTATTACACTTAAAAAAATATAACAAATTAAGAGGTATAAATATGTTACAATATATTTTTAAGTTGTATCAATGAATATAATAATTTTAAAAATAAGATAAAAAAATATTTATTTATCTCTGTGAATTAAAAAACTAATATTTGTCCCTCAAAAACCTTTCATCATAATATTTGAATAAAATGGTTATGTTTGAGGTAAAATATATATTTTTAAAATTATAAAAAGTAAATTTTTAATCAAAAAAATTTTTAAATAATAAATATTCTATTATAAATGATCAAAATCATAAAATATTTTAAAATTATTTAAATAAATATGATAATTTTTAAAGAAAAATATTTATTTATTTTTAATAAATTATAAAAAAAAAATGATATCCAGTACACCAAGAATATTTTACCTTTCTTCAGATAAATGTTAGACTAAATAGATGGATCCGAAGGCAGGAAGTCCCGAATCCGGACACTATACAGTCGGCGCGTGGTGCTCTGGCGCACTCAGTCGCCCTCCAAAGATACCAAAAAGCAACGGCACGATGTAAAAGACAAAAGTTCTCTGGGCCCCACCTGCACTGAATTAATTTTTTTAATTTTTATTTTAATATTTTTAAAATTACGGATGCTTCCCCGTTCATTCCCAACTCGAGCACAGCTCTACGGCTGCATATGATATGCTGCCTGTTCCCTTTTTCCCTCGCCTATTTTCTTTCCCTTTCTTTCCTTTTCCTTCTTTGTTCTAATTCTTGGCCACCGAAATAATATCTCTTCCGATTCAAATTCAATATGATGTTTTAGGATACTGTTTTTTGAAAAGAAAATTGGAATATTGTCTCTGAATCGGACGAAGCATGTCGCCGGAGGGTATTTCGCCTGAAGATGGGATCCAGTACTCTTTCGCCACCGAATACCAAGGACCGCCGATACCGTACGATATCCCGCGGGCTCTACCGATTAACATCCAGAAAATACCGGTGGCTTCCGTGGTTAAGCAACTGTCTCTCTCCGATAAGTTGGCGCTTCCGGTCGTGCAGCCGATAATATCGGTCGATAAGTTGAGTAAGAATTTCGCTGAAGAGTTTAAGCCTAATTCGGTTGTTGATGCTCGTGATTGCTGCGTTGCTAAAGAGACTGAACTAAAGCCTGAAACAACTGTGTCTCCGACGTCTGTTATTGAGAGAGCAAATGATAATATCAACGGTGTATTGTCCGGTGAGTTAAGTAGCTCGGGCGCGTTAGAGTTTTCAAATTATGTTTCTGGTGATTTAGTTAATAATTCAAATGGGTTTAATCCAAGTTGTGAGAATTTGGATTCTGGAATCATTGAGTTTTCTGAGAGTTTTGAGAAATCAAGAAATTGTTCAGGGAGATTGGGAAAATCCAACTGTGGGAAAGAAAGTTTAGACTTTAATGATGATTTTAATCCGCCAGATTGGGAGTCAAATGAGTCTGTCTTGAGCATGGATTATCCGTCTTCGAGGGTTTCATCCCTTAAGACTGGAGATTATTTTAATAGAAATAGTAATGAAGACGATCTTCCTTATAATTGTGATGGTCGAAGAGGGCCGGTTGTTACTTTTCGTGATATTCCTTCTGATGATGAAGAAGGTGATGATGATATTGGTCAAGAATTTAGTCAGGAAGAACCGAGGACCCTGCGGAGAGTTAAGAGGGAACCTGAAACAAGAGGGAAGAAAGGCTCGTGTTATAGGTGTTTTAAGGGGAACCGCTTTACAGAGAAAGAGATGTGTATTGTTTGTGATGCTAAATATTGTAGTAACTGTGTGCTTAGAGCAATGGGATCAATGCCGGAAGGAAGGAAGTGTGTTACATGCATTGGATGTCCTATTGATGAGACTAAGCGAGGGAATTTGGGGAAATGTTCCAGAATGCTGAAGCGGTTGCTTAATGAGTTGGAAGTTAGACAAATAATGAAGACTGAGAAGTCGTGTGAGGTGAATCAGTTACCTTCGGAGTATGTTTGTGTGAATGGAAAACCTCTTTGTCATGATGAGTTGGTTATACTGCAGAAGTGTCCTAACCCACCAAAGAAACTAAAGCCAGGAAACTATTGGTACGATAAAGTGTCCGGTCTTTGGGGGAAGGTGAATATATTATATTTAAGACAATTCATTCCTAGATAGTTCGGTTAATCTTTTTGGATATTGATGAGTCTTCTACATTCTGCAGGAAGGACAGAAACCGTCAAAGATAATCAGCCCTCATCTGAATGTTGGTGATCCAATAAAACCGAATGCTAGCAATGGAAACACACAAGTTTTCATCAATGGTCGAGAGATTACCAAAGTAGAATTAAGGATGTTGCAGGTTGAATTTTATAGACTTATAACTGTTTTTTTCCTTTCCCCACTCCCCTCAAATTCAATTTCCAGGAATGTTAAAGAACCATCTTTTTAAACGCCACAGTTGGCAGGAGTTCAATGTGCTGGAAATCCACACTTTTGGGTGAACGAGGATGGATCATATCAAGAGGAGGGACAGAAGAATACTAAAGGGTACATTTGGGGCAAGGTATGTTGTGTTAAAATTTTATATTCTTCATTGTGTTTTATCATTTTGTTTGTTCACTTTAATTAGGCATTTTGCTGTTACATATCTCCTCAGGCCAGGGCAAAGCTTGTTTCTGCTGTGTTATCCCTGCCTGTTCCTTCAAAATCTTCAAATCTTGGCGGAGAACAAATGAACAGTCAGATTAGCAGATCTTTTCCTGAGTATATTGAGCAGAGAACACTTCAGAAATTGCTTTTGGTTGGATATAACGGATCTGGGACAAGTACTATATATAAGCAGGTACTTCTTAATGGGGAAGTTCAGTTTCTAAATTTATTGTGATTGCATTTTTTTATTCTATTCTGTGCAAAATCCCCTCTTAACCTAAATACGGCTTTGGATGAGTGATATAGTGTTGTCTATGTGGACTTCCCTATCTTGTTTTGGTATATTTTTAGGGTGCTGACCAAGCTGATTTTCTTGAATTACATATTGCCAATGAGAGAAGAGCTATGACAGGCCCTCTCCAAAATGTTTAAGCGTTATGCCATAGTGATAAAGTAATATTTGCAGGTAATGTGACAATCACAACATGTTTGTGGGAAGGTCGGCAATGTGAAAGAATTTATTTTGAGAAGCCTAGTGAGATTGTAAATAATGCTTCTTGTATGGTCCCGAGTGGTTGGAATTAGTGGATTTTTGGAGTTTGATTAATAGTTGTACAACAATACCAACCATATATGATTTATGTGCAAATTGGATAGGGACAATAATTGAAACTTGTTTTTCCATATACTCTCATATAGGTGGACCTCTGAACCAAAATGTTTTGATTCTGCTTCCATTTTCTTTGATGTCTATAAAGTTTTTGTTGGCATGTTACATGTTAATTTTTGATAATCTTTAACACAATTATTATCTCAAATTATTCAGGCCAAGATTCTTTATAAAGCCATACCATTCTCAGAGGATGAGCGTGATAATATCAGGATTAAGATCCAGAGTAATGTGTATGGCTATATTGGTATACTCCTTGAAGGTCGTGAGCGATTTGAGGATGAAGTTTTGAGTGAAAGGAGGAAGAAACAATCTTTAGATGAAACCAACCCTATTGGTAAGAAAATTATTGGTTTTCTTCTTTCTTCTCTTTGACTTCATATATATATGCCCATTGACTGTCTTGTGATATATTAACAGGTAGGATTATATTGTTTAAATTATTAGCTTCCAACTGTGTCAGTGGCTACATTCAGCATGGCTTTATAGTTGTTAATATATGGAGCTTACTTTCTATGAGTCTGAGCTAAGTTTTTTTGGTTTGGTAGAGAGTTCTGATGGGAAAACAATCTATGCTATTGGCCCAAGGCCGAAAGCATTTTCTGATTGGCTTTTGAAGACTATGGTGTCGGGCAATTTGGAAGCCATTTTTCCAGCTGCTAATCGTGAGTATGCGCCGTTGGTTGAAGAGCTGTGGAAGGATGCAGCCATTCAGGCCACTTATAAACGGAAAAACGAATTGGAAATGCTTCCTAGTGTTGCTAGTTATTTTCTAGAGCGGGTATAGTCTTGCTTGATATTCATGTGCTTTGTTAAATTTGTTAAATTATGAACACTCATGCTTAAATTGCTTAAATTTATTGTATTGGCACAAAGATTTCCATGCCATAGATACATTTTTAACTCTTACTTTGTTCAGGATAGTAACTGGGATTACTCTTGTTACTGTTTCTAATTAACTCTTTCACTCGTCAGGTTGTTGATATATTGAGAACAGACTATGAACCATCAGATTTGGATATCCTATATGCTGAAGGTGTTACTTCATCAAATGGGCTTTCTTGTGTGGACTTCTCATTTCCCCTTTCAGCTTCTGATGAGAACAGTGAAGGTGCCGATCAGAATGATTCTTTGCTTAGGTAGGTGCCAGTGCTTGATATCCCACGGAGATAGTAAAAAAAAAAGACCAAGCGGTCACTAATATTTTTGTCCAGGTTCCCAACAGGCTGTAGCACCTTGGTAACTTTTGATGATCGGTATAGTTAGTAACATGTCTGTATGTTCCACCTGATCATGTATGGCTTTGACTGGTTGATTTCCGATGTCACATTTGAAGTAGGGGTTACGTACAATGGTCATTTATCTAGGAAATAGTGCCTGTCAAGAATCTTATGTACATTGCATTTGCAATACTAGGGAAAACCCACTGCCTTGAGATGTGTTGCTTTGGCACATTTATTATACTGAATAAGTGGATTTTTTTTTGTGTAAGTTAGCAAACTGCTCTGCCGTTGCATCTAATATTCTTTGGCTAGTTTCTATAGCACAAATTGAATGATGATTTCGATGTACAGCCTTCAATATTCATCTTTGGTGGACACTGATATTATTTTTGTCCTCTGCTGCTTTTTTTTTTTCTTTTTTATTATTTATATAAATGATCTTTTTCAGTATCTTAAGATTATTCTCTCTGGGGTTGATTATCAGGTACCAACTAATTAGAGTCCATGCGAGAGGCCTTGGAGAAAACTGCAAGTGGCTAGAGATGTTTGAAGATGTTGGAATGGTCATTTTCTGTGTTGCGTTGAGTGACTATGACCAATTCTCTGTTGATGGGAATGGATCTCTCACTAACAAGATGATACTGAGCAGGATATTCTTTGAAAGCATTGTTACCCATCCAACCTTTGATCAGATGGAATTCCTTTTGATATTAAACAAATTTGATCAGTTTGAGGAAAAAGTCGAACAGGTACCATTACATCAGTGTGATTGGTTTGATGATTTTCATCCTGTGATCAGCCATTACCGCAGCAGCAGCAGCAATAGAAACAGCATCAATCATAACCCCTCACTGGGGCAGTTGGCTTTCCACTATATTGCTGTTAAGTTCAAGAGGCTTTATGCATCTATTACAGGCCGGAGATTGTATGTTTCAATGGTGAAGGGATTAGATCCCAGTACCGTTGATGCTGCTCTCAAGTACGCAAGGGAGATTCTGAAGTGGGATGAAGAAAGAGCCAACTACAGCCTGAGTGAGTACTCAATGTATAGCACTGAGGCAAGCTCCCACTCTCATTCATGTTAAATCAGAAAGAAGTCTTGTAAATGGGTTCTACATTCAGTTCAGTGTACATAAATCATAGCATGTATATGAACACAAGAAGATTGTTTCATTCCACAATCAACAGCTGTAAGATTATTGAGACCGGTTGTTTTTTCTTTGTACTGTCATGCTGTGAGAATCTGTTCATTTTCTTTACTTTTCCAAGTACAACGACTGAATTATTGATGTGAAATGTACAGATGAATGCACAGAAATGAATTGTCAGCTTTTGAATTGCCGACAAAATAATTATCCAAACGGGCCCCCAAAATTCTCCTCTAATTTCAAGGAGTGCACACCGAAACTCGAAGATTACCCTGGTTTTTCAGTCATCTACGAAAGTGTATCGCACCTGCTCCTGGGAGTTGAACAAAATGTTTTTAGCAGCCCAACCTAGTGCTGATATTTGTTCATTCAACATGGACAAGTCCCCTTGGGCACATTGCTTACTGTCCTCAATCAACTTAAACCACTCCTTGTCCTTGAGAATAAAGTCCGTGGAATCACTAGCTCCCACTATTTTCTCCCACCTACTACTCATTCCAAGAGCCTTGCGGATATAGCATGCCTGCACCACAGCAAATAAGTTTTATCATGATTAAGCTCAATATGAAGTTGAAATGTAGTTCATCTGCCCATGGATATAATGGTATTATCTCTCTTAATTCAACCAGTTCATCTGCTCCTTTACCTGCAACAGACCCATGATAACATCCATAACACTAGCACCTTCTCGAAGACAGAGAAGGATACCAAGCTAAAATGTCACCACAGGGGCAAAAAGAAGAAAGAAGAAAAGATCAGCATTAGGAAGTGAGTGCTATATATTTGCGTCCGACAGCAAAATAATTTCGTTGTTGTGATACTCACTTGCACATTTCTTGTCAAACCTTTGCTGAAAATCTCCAGACAAATGAAATAATAATCTTCATCAGTTAAAGACTGCATCACTGTCATCGACGACTTGGGTATCCGACACTTGGGACTTAAGCAGCCGATTCTGATGGGAAATAATTCTTTGCCTAATACAAATATCACTTGTTAAATTTAACTTTCATGTTTGATATGCATTAATTCTAGGGTAAATAAATGCAAAGCACCATAACGCACTTAAGAAAACACCAAAACCCACCTTTGCTCCACAGAAAATCAATGCTTTCCTCTTTACTGACTTCTGCTGGAGAAGGCACATGTCTTGAATCAATCCATTTATCAAGTATGATCTCAAGTCTATCCTGAACATCCATAAAATAATGGAAGTGAGATATAAAGCAAATCATTATTTTTCAACTGAAAACCAATCCTCGTGGAAAATAAATATCATCCAATATTGCTATGTCAGAGTGGGCTAGAGGCAGGGCGGGAGGGGGATTGCTTGAGGATTCACAGAATGAAGAAAGTATTCAGAACCAATGCATATCAATTTTTGGGTAGAATGATAAGTTTCTTCGACACAATGTTGTAGGTTTTTCTTGAATGCTTGAGGATTCACTGAATGAAGAAAGTATTCAGAACAAAAACTTGAGATGTTATATTGTATAAGCTTCTTGGCTACGAAGGTTGACGGGTTTTGAAAATAACTCTCAATGTACAACTAGGAAAGGTTAATATAACTTCAGGTACCAGAAAAAAAGGAAGGCAGGTGGTGACACGCATATAAACATCAGCTGCGAATTGGATTCTGTATTCTTTCAGAAAACATGAAATGAAGGCAAACCGTCATCTTAACCACTTAAATAAATAATTAATTAAAATACAAAGCCAACATACCTTAGTTAATGTTTGCAGATGGACATGCTTAAGCCCTTGGTATATCCCAACGAGGTCAAATGCAGAGAAAATGGGGTATACTACAAAAGGTAAACCTGCTAGCAATCTTGCACATAGATAACAAATTAGGAAATTGCCAAACACAACAAAAGCAGGTTCAAGAGGCCGAAGACATCATTTCCCCATAAATCAAGTTCACAAATCTCTCAATTGATTTTGATCCATAGAACATTATGAACTACACTATGGAACTCAATAATTTAATAAAGATTGAAGAAGAAAAAACCTTTGATTGTTCTTCAGCAACATATTAAAAGATGCAGCAATCATGAGCCCAAGATTATCAAAGCACACTGTTTGAATCTGACACACAACAAAACTCAGGTCCATAACAAATAAGATAAAAGAGTCAGAATATTATGCATGCCAGAAAGAATGAGAACCTGTGCTTTTGCAGAAACTTCACCAAGGTTATCAGCAACTGCAAAGCTTCGATGAACTGCAGACTGTTCATTCATAGTGAGACATCAACATTCCACTTAAAAGACCCGTCAAAACAAGTTTAGAATTTTCAGAAAGAGAAATGTATTTGAAGAAAATCCTTTTAGAATAAAAAATGGCCAAAGTGGTCATAAGCAGCAAACTTCCAGGAAGTAAAACATTAACAAGTGATTACTGGGCTAATATTACAGTATTATATGTCATACAAGCATCAAGCTCTAAATCAATCTGAATGATGTAATTACAATAAAACCAAACAGAAAAATTACGCTTGAAGCAAAGAAGAGAACTAAACTGAAAAAATTTATCTCATATTAAAAATCATGTATGCCCAACTTTAGTACTTTCCTTCATAAAAGAATGGATAACAACTTCTTATGCAACCAGAATGAAGAGGAGCTTGAGAGAATGTTAAAAACTGAATCTTACACCAGTTGCCAAGTAGCACGCAAGACTTATTTGTTTAGCGATGTTGGCTACAGAAGCAAGAAGCAAGAAGTACTTGGGAAATAAAGGAGTAAGCAGCTCAACTCCAATGCTCAAACTGAACAGAACAGATGTTGAGAACCTAACCCTCTTCATAAACAGATCACAAAAGACTAGTTAGTTATTTCAGTTCAGATAAGATATCTCCACATTTTATTAATATGGGGTTCTAAGATTGCTGACAATTGCACGCCACATCACTTTGATTTAGGAGTTTATACAGAAGTGATGAAGACGTAGCCAATCTTAAGGGTAAATAAATTAGAACAAGTGATACGGCAGAGGTTCAAATTTCCAAAGAAATAAAAGGCCTACCTTCAAATTGGTATCAAAAGCAGATGCTAGGGTAGCAGTGTAGATGCACCTACAAAACCGTCCAAGTCCATCCTTTAAAACCCAATTCAAGGCTGCTGCTGCTGGCAATGAACGTGAGTACCCAATTCCTATGGCGCGAAACATTGCCTGATAACAGAAACCAAAATATCCCTATAAAATTTCTTTAATATTTTAGTTAAAAGCCTAGATCATGCTCATTTAAAAAATATTAAATTTTAACAACTTCTCTACATAAAAACCTACTTAATCTCCATTTTCACAGCCAAATAACATTTCCTTTAAATTTACAAAAATACGACAAAGACACAGATAGCCACATGAATTTTAGTTAGCAAAAAAAAAAAAAAAAAGAGAAATAATAATAAAATACAATACAGGGTTACCTGAGTAGCAAGAACTTGAAGAGCAGAACTAAACACGCGGTGCAAGAACTTCCACTTAACATAATTCATATAATTCTCACTCACTTGTTTGGGTAAGAAAAAGTTCCTAATACCCAAACTACAAATTCTAAACAATTTCCTAAACCCATCGTCAAAATCCCAGCCAAACGACGACGCACCACCATCAACACTGACCAACCGCAAGTAATTCCCGTCCCAGAAATACCTGGAAACCCGACCCGACCCCCGAACCACGACCGGAAGCTTTTTAAGTCCTGCAGGTTTAGGCCCTTTGTCGAGTCCTTCCTCTGGTTCGTAGTTGATTGAGGTTCTTAACGAAGAATTTGTGGTTAAAGTTGGGGCTTTTCTGGGAGTGAATTTGGGCGTTTTAGAAACGAACTCAGGGAATTTTGAAATTTTCCATTGGGATTGGAAAGGGGGAATATTAACAGCCGAATTTAGAGTGGATTGCATGAGAACCAGGGGAAGTAAAATTAGGATTTTAGGGAGTTGATTTTCCCGCCAAATGGCCTCGATAATGATAGGGTTTAAGGTTTTAGAGAATATGAAAGTGTTGGTGAGTTAAGGAGGCTTGCCTTAAAATTACGCCGTTCTACTGCTGGAGGATAGAAAGGTAATTTTAGAGTTAAAATAGAAAATTCGAAGATTGCGTGCTTCAAAAGCTATATTTTTAAAATTTTATTTAATATATTTTTATTTTATTTAAATTATTTTTAATAAAATTATTTTATAAAAATATTAAATATATATAATTATAAGTTATTAAATATTTTAAAATATTTTAATTTTTATAAATTTTAAAAATTTAAAAAAATTTTTAATATAAATAGTATATTATAAACTATCAAAATTATAATATATTTTTAAAAATAAGATAAATAAAATAATTTATTAAATATGATAAAAATATTTAGTTATTTTTTATAAATTTTAAAAAATATTTTTTATTTTAAATATCTTTTTATTATAATATTTAATTAAAATAACATAAATATTTTTTGATTTTAATAAATTATTGAAAATTTTGTTTGTTTAAACTTAACAATTGAAAATTATAAATACCCTTTCATTTGCAAAGAAATTATGGGTATAATTGATTCAACTTAAATTAAATAATATTTTATTTATTTTCAATTTTATTATCTTAAATAAGAAATTGAATTTGAATTCTCTCGAATTTGAATTTTAAAATTTTTAAAATTTTATTAATATATTATTTAAATTAGACCAAACTTAAATAATAATTTGATTCAATTTGAAATATTCACCCATAAATCATGAGCCGTGGCTCATCCCTGAGAAACAAGGTTCTGATGGGAAACGCTGCCCAAATGGCAGCGGCTTAATGATGATAAAGATGCGAATTGAGGCGCGGGGTGAGGACAACTTCAAGCGGAGTTGCTTTCAAATTTGTCAGGCCACTGCTCTCCGTCATATCCACATCTTCCATTGATGGCTTCCCAACTTCAAAGCCATGCAAAATGGTAGCAAGGCTGAACTGCACTACTTGGAGGGCTAGAGAGATTCCAGGGCACGACCTTCTTCCTGACCCAAATGGGATGAGTTCAAAGTCTTGGCCCCTCAAATCCGTATGCTTATGACTGGTTAGAAATCTCTCAGGTTGGAACTCGTCAGGGTCCGACCATACACGGCCATCACGGTGGATTTTCCAGGCATTCACCATTAAGCGTGTGCCAGCAGGAACGTGGTGACCAGTTGAGAGGGTGCAATCCTCCACTGCAGCTCGAAGACCAATGATTGGAGCAGCTGGGTATAAGCGCAGTGTTTCCTTGACAATTGCTTGGAGGTAGACCAGATTTTTTATGTCAGATTCGTCGACATTTCTGTCCGGGCCAATCTGGGTGTTCACCTCATCTTGAGCCTTCTTTAACTTATCAGGATTGTTCAGCAATAAAGACAGAGCCCATGTCAGCGTGACCATGGTGGTGTCACTTCCTGCTAAGAGTAAATTCTGCAGGTAGCAAGCTGGCCTTCATCAGTAAAATAATCGCCTCTCTCCATCGCCCAACTACTCGGAATTGACTAGATAAAATTATAGTTTTGTACGAAGGATATCTGAAGTTTGAGTTACTTACCAGGCAGGTGGCCTTGTTGATGGTATCAGCATCATAACCAGAAATATTGGCATCTTCCAGGACATTTAGCATCACATCCATGAAATCCCGTTCGGAAGACAATCTCTTCTTTTTATGCTCCTCCAGCCAACCTCCAATGAGAGTGTCCAACTCCTTTGCTGTTTGCTTCATGGTTTTCTTGTAGCCATTAAAGTCCAACCATCCAAGAATTGGTATGGCATCAGACAAGACGAACACACCAAATAGAAAAACAAAATTTCTCATGACTTTCTGACACCTCCGTGCTTCATCTTCTTCACAATCAGCGTTAGCTCCGAAGTATCTTTTTCCTCCTATCATTCTCAAAGCAATATTGCGCGTCAAGTTTCCAAACCACTGTTTCATATCCACCGTAATTCCACTATCAGAACTACCTTCGCTTACCCATAATTTGTACAGTTCTCCTATTGCTGTTTCCACCTCCGCAGCCCGCATGTGCCTGAGCTTGTCGATCCGGTTGTTCGATAGGAGCTCTATCGTAGCAATCTTGCGCATCTCACGCCAGTAAGAGCCATAGGGAGCGAATCCAAACATGGCAAAGTCATAGCCTAATAGCTTTGACGCTGCAATACTTGGTCTGGTGGAGAAAACTCTGTCATGGACAGTGAAACACTCTTTGATTATTTCCCAACTACTCAAAACCAAGGCACTATGGGAACCTAGTTTTATAGTGAAAACAGGTCCATATTTATTAGCCATGGTACCCAGCGTTTTGTGGGTCAGTTGCCCGCCACCAAATAGGTGCATGTGGCCAATGATCGGCCAAGCACCACCTGCTTGGGGTGCACAGCGGCTACTTGTTTTCAAAGAACTTTCTCTTTTTAAATGGAAAAAGTAGACACTGATGAATATGGCAAGGAGGCTAGAAATCAGAATTAACAGGACTTGGAGAAAAGGCTCCATGAGAGGAGGAAGAGATGGTTACAAGATAGGGTTAAGTGTGTCTTAAACTGCTGACTGGAGAGGTTGTTCAATGATTCCAATCAATGAGTCTTTTCATTGGGCAGTCTTCCTCTTTGGAAGATAAGAGTTGTTGATTTTGTAGTGCAACACAAAATACATCAAATAGGCAAGACTCCAATCTAAGAAAGTTTTTTGTTTTATCTACGGCAAAAAAATTACCATGCACAGCCGTCTCCAAATTTTTTAATTTTTTTGGGTCAGGAAATTATGGTAGTCGGTGGGATACGGTCAAATGTTGCGAACTGACAGCTGCCCTTCAAAATCTTACAGTCTTCTATCACATATGTTTTGCCATCTTCATATTAAATTTCATTCATTTGTTTGGCAAACCGATTTTACATATAAATTTTACATCCTGAACTTGAATTCCTATGCTAAAAATAATGCATCCTGCAGTGGCGAAGCAGTATGACAAACTAAAGTCTCAAGTTCTTTCCTTTTTATTCAGTACATAAAAGCTGAAGTCTCTGTATCTGGTTACATCAATCTACTGCATGTAAAGCTTGGGATCAAGACGAGGAATAACGAGAACTTCAAGTGGTGTTGCTTTTACATTTGTCAAGCCAGGGCTCTCAGTCATGTCCACCGCAACATTTGATGGTTTCATCACCTCAAAACTTTGCAACAAGCTAGCCAGTGTCAAATGTACCACTTGGAGAGCTAGTGAGACACCTGGACATGCCCTTCTTCCAGCGCCAAATGGAATGAGTTCGAAATTAAGACCCCTCAACTCTGTGCCCTTATTATCAGTCAAGAATCTCTCAGGTAGGAACTCATTAGGATTGGGCCACACTCTCTCGTCATGTTGAATTTTCCAAACATTCAGCATCACACGTGTACCAGCAGCTACATGGTAGCCATTTGAGAGGGTGCAGTCTGTATTTGCAGAACGAGGAATAACAGGGCCTGGAGGGTACAGACGAAGTGTTTCCTTAACAATTGCTTGGAGATATACTAGGTTCTTGATATCAGACTCTTCCACATGTCTGGCCTTGCCAACATAGATATCCAGCTCATCTTGAGCCTTTTTCAACACATGAGGATTGTTGAGTAGTAACGCTAAGGCCCAAGTGAGAGGGACCATATTGGTGTCCGATCCGAGGATTAAATTCTGCCAAAAATAGCTTCAAGTTTTAGTCTAACACTCCAAAACAATTAAAAATCTGAGATACATAGACCAAACTGAAAATATAAGGTGACCAACTGCTTGAAGATAGCTTAAAGTCCCAAGCGGTATATTTTATAATTTAGTAGTGAAAAAGACAAGTTCTTTGTATTCTTTCATGTTGCGTCTGGTTCTACACCACTTTTACTGACTTAAATGTGAACAAGATTCTGTCACAGCCAACGATGTTCAAAACTCTTACTATATTTTATTGTCAAAATGACGGGGGGTGGTGGTGTGGGGTTGGTGTCGTTTGTGGGTAGAAATGAAAATCTTATTTTATTTGCGTAAGACCAACTACCCTACTGTCTTCACATACTTGGAAGTCATGGCTGAATCAGATATGATTTAGTGAAAATCCTCCTATCAGTTAAAATTTATTAAAATCCTAACCCCATATCTACATTCAAGAAATTAAATTTGTTTACCTTCAGCTCATGTCATCCTGCAATGATATTTCTGGGACATAATTTTTTTTTCTTTTGACAGAGTTTCAGTGACAGATCTCTATAACTATGGCCTGATTTGCATTTTAATTCATATAAGAATATTGTGATACTTACGTTTTAGACTTGTGAAATATGAGCATGATGAAAGAATATCTTGAGACTAACCAAAAACCTGAAGTAACAGCTTTTTTGGTCTAGCTGGGATGGGTACTCACCAGGCAAGTTGCCTTGTTAATGGTATCAGCATCGAAACCAGATATCTTGGCGTCTTCCAGAAGGGTCAACATAACATCCATGAAATCCTGATCCTCCTTTGCTTCTCCACCCAACTTTCTTCTCTGTTTATGCTCCTCCAGCCACTCTCCAGCAAGAGCATCTAATTCCTTGGCAGTTTTCTTCATGGCTTTTTTATACCCTCCAAAATCCAGCCACCCAAGGGATGGTATTGCATCAGATAAAACAAATACATCAAACAGATCAAAGAAATTTCTGAATAACTTTCCGCAGTGTCTTGCTCTTCCTTTCTCCTCAGCATCACCACCTCCGGAGAACCAGCTGCCAACTACCATCCTCAAAGCAACATTACATGTCAACTCTTGAAACCACTGCTTCATTTCGACAACAACCCCACTTTCTGTACTACTTCTGCTCAAATAAGTCTTGTACAACTCTTTTATTGAAGTCAGCACCTCAGAAGCTTTTATGTGTTTCAACATATCAAGCCTGTGGTTTGACAGAAGTTCAACTGTAGCCACCTTGCGCATCTCACGCCAGTAAGGCCCGTAAGGAGCAAAGCTAAACATAGCATAGTTATAGCAAAGCAGCTTTGAGGCAGTAATGGCCGGCTTGCCGCAGAAAACCTTATCATAAACAGTACAATACTCTTTGATCGTTTCCCAATTACTCACAACCAAAGCTTTCTGTGAGCCTAATCTTATGGTGAAGACTGGTCCATATTTGTCAGCCATGTCACACAGTATTCTGTACGTCAGTTTCCGGCCGCCAAAGAGGTGCATATGGCCAATAATAGGCCAAGCACCACCAACTTCAGGCACACCGCACGTCGTTGTCTTGGGAATGATTGGTTTCTTCCATTGGTACAAGTAGTAGATACAGATTGACAGGGCAAGTAGGCTAGAAAGCAGAGATAACAGGAATCGGATTAAAGGGTCCATGATACTTAGACGTGAATGTTCTGCAGCCGCCTTTGTTTGTTCTTGTTTTTATAGATTATCTTTGAAAATATTAAGCTGACTTTTGAGTTGATTGTTCCAATCAGTTCATCCTGTCTATGATGAATCCCAACATTTTATTGGGTCATAATCAAATGTATTCTAAGAAGTAAGAACAGAAACCTTATCAAAATTGGTATGGAAAATTACTTACTGTAAAATTCCGGATTTCTCTCTCTGTTACCAAATTTATAATATGGTGAGCAATGTTATGAGTAAATAATTTTTATATATATTTTGTATGTGTTTAATAGTTTCCAAAGTATATATTTTTGTATATATTTTCAAAATAAAGTTTTCATTATTGTTACAAATGTGGAATAGAAAAATATTTACAGAAGATTTTGAGCAAATTATTTTTTTTTATAAACAAGAGTTTTTCTGTTGCCTTAAACTAGAAAGTATATATGTGCCTGTTAAGTGAAGAAGATTCTTGTAAAGAAGCTCTTGGGAAAGCTTTAGGATTTCATATTTTATCCGTCTCAATATCATGCTTTTTATGTTTTGTAAAAGAATCAACTAATATGTAAGTTCAATAGAAGGAAGAGAAAATTAAAAGAAGGGCAACAGAACATGTAACTAAAAGATCTTAAAAGCTAAAAATTCAAGTCCCATAAAGACCTTCAGTCCCCCATGGATTGCACATCAGAATTTTTATGGATACTTTTTAAGTCCAAAACCAAGACACCTTATTGCAAGTTCCGACATGGTTACATAATTCTACTGCTTATAAAGCTTGGAATCCAGACGGGGAATGATGAGAACTTCAAGTGGTGTTACTTTTGCATTTGACATGCCAGGACTCTCGGTCATATCTACTGGGTCATTGGATGGCTTCATCATAATAAAACTTTGCAACAAGCTAGCCAGTGTTAAATGCACCACTTGGAGAGCTAGTGGGATTCCTGCACAGGATCTTCTTCCACAGCCGAAGGGAATCAATTCGAAATTCAGACCCCTCAGCTCTGTGTCCTTGTGAATAGTCAAGAATCTCTCAGGCTGGAACTCTTTAGGATTAGACCACAGGCGCTCGTCATGTTGAATTTTCCAAACATTCAGCAGCAGGCGTGTACCAGCTGCTACATGGTAGCCATTTGAAAGGATGCAGTCTGTATTTGAAGCACGAGTGATAACAGGACCTGGAGGGTATAGCCGAAGTGTTTCCTTAACAATTGCTTGGAGATATACAAGGTTTTTGATATCAGATTCTTCCACATGTCTGTCCTTGCCAACATGGAAGTCCAGTTCGTCTAGAGCCCTTTTCAACACATGAGGATTGTTCAATAGTAAAGAAAAGGCCCAAGTGAGAACGACCATATTGGTGTCAGATGCTGCCACCAAATTCTGTCAAAATGGGAGTTTGTCAGTAAGCAGTAAGTACATGTCAGGTGGCCCCCAAAATTTGTTACGATACCAGAGTTCTTGACAGATTAGAAATCCCAAAAACAATGGGCAAATCTATTTGTATTTTTTTCAGGTTGCTTCCAGCTCCAAGCAACTTTTGTTGACTTCTATGTAAATAAATTGTCACAGCAAAGAATGACATACACTCTGCAATATTTTATTGTCAAAGAGGTGATAATTGGGAAGATGATAAGATTCAACCTCAATGAAGCATTATCCTAAACCTCATTTCCAGGAATATAAGAAAATAAAATGCTAAAAAAGTGGAGGTGGCAGGTATTGAATATTCTACATATTTTGCATTTTTAAGAAACTGCAACTCTCTTCACATGCTTGGATGTCTACCCAGAGGTAATTAATTGAATGGCATATTCTTGAAACAGATTTGATCCAGTGAAGATGGCTGGTGATATACTATAATTGAAGGCAAATAAAGCCTAAAAATTCCTTCAGAGATTGTTGAGAACGTGAGCATGATGAGAAGAATGCATTGACAGTAATAACAATTACTCTTCTCTGATTTTGTAGCTTAAGTACTTACCAGGCATGTGGCCTTGTTAATGGTATCCGCGTCAAAACTTGATATCTTAGCATCCTCGAGAATGGTCATCATAAAACCCATGAAATCATATTCCTCCTTTGTTTCTCCACCTAGCTGTCTTTTCTGTTTATGCTCCTCCAGCCATTCTCCAGCAAGAGCGTCCATTTCCTTTGCAGTTCTCTTCATGGCTTTCTTGTATCCTCCAAAATCCAACCACCCAAGGGATGGCACTGCATCGGATAAAACAAACACTCCTAGCAAATAAAAGAAATCAGTCATTAAATTTTGGCAGTGTCTTGACCTATCTTTGTTGCCATCATCATTGTTTCCAGTCAACCTTCTTCCTGCCACCATTCTCAAAATAATATTGTAGCATAAATCTTTAAACCACTGCTTCATTTCGATCAGAATTCCACTTCCTTTGCCGCTTCTTATATACGTCTTGTACAATTCTCTTATAGAAGTCTGCACCTCTGAAGCTCTTATGTGCTTGAACATATCAAGCTTGTAGTTTGATAGGAGCTCAACAGTAATTATCTTGCGCATCTCACGCCAGTAAGGACCATAAGGAGCAAAGCCAAACATAGCATAGTCATAACATAGGAGCTTTGAGGCTGTAATGTTTGGCCTGGTGGAGAAAGCCAAATCATGAACACTAAAAATCTCTTTGGCCATTTCCCAACTACTCACTACCAAAGCTTTGTGTGAACCTAACCTTATAGTGAAGACCGATCCATATTTTTCAGCCATGTCACTCAGTGTTCTGTAAATCAGTTTCCGGCCACCAAAGAGGTGCATATGACCAATAATAGGCCAAGCACCACCAACTTCAGGCACACCGCACGTCGTTGTCTTGGGAATGACTGGTTTCTTCCATTGGTACAAGTAGTAGATACAGATTGACAGGGCAAGTAGGCTAGAGAGCAGAGATAACAGGAACTGGTTTAAAGGGTCCATGATACTTAGCTCTGAATGCTGATAGCGTTGCATACGAGTGACTTATGGCTGTTCTGCCACCTTCTTTGTTTGTTCTTGTTTTTATAAATTATCTTCGATGATATTAAGCTGACTGTTGAGATAATTGCTCCAATCTTTTATTGTTGGGTCAGAATCAAATGTATTCTAAGAAGAACAGAAATCTGTGGAAAAATAGTTTACTGTAAAATTCCAGATATCTCTATCAGTCACGAAATTTGTAAGCTGGCCTTGCCATTATCTTTAAATCCTTTGAAATATAAACACAATAACCAAACATCAAAGTCATAGGGCAGCAGCACCTGAGTAAGCTCCATCCACTTTGTGCTGTACTGTGGCTTCTAAATTAAATGCCCTGCCATTAGGGTTATATTCAAATTGAGTCAATTTGTTTGAGTTTGATTTAAACAAGTCTAAAACAAATTTACATTTCACAAGCTTGAACTAAACTCGAATTCCAACTTATAACAAACTCGGCTCATGAAACTTGCGAGTCAATGAAAATCGTATAAATTAACTAAATCAAGTTATTTTAACAAAAAAACGACATTATTTTATTCAATTATATCAAAACGATGTTATTTGGGCATTGAAGATATTTGACGAGTCAAACTCAAACTCAATTCAATTTAAATCTATTTCGCTAGTCTCTTAGTAAGTTTCTTAATGAATTTTTTAAAATAGGTCATTAAAATTATATTAGTTTGATGCGTATTGATCAAAATAATATTGTTTTAATCTAATCAAATTTATCAAACTTGCAAACTTAATGAACTGAACCCTCCTAAAACTCGAGCTCGAAAATATTAAAACTGCAAGCTCAAGTTCAAACTCCCTTAAGCTAATGTTGGATAAGAGTGAGCTGAAGAATGTGGTCATTGTCTACATGACACTCAGATCATTTTTTCAGATAGAAATCATGCAAATTGGAGAATACCATATAATAATTGCTCCCATTTCTTAGAGAGCGAGAAAGACTTCAAGAAAGGGAGACTATGACATCGTTTTTATAAAACATGCAAGTTGGCATCAGAATAACTTTGCATGTTTCAAGCTAATATCCATCTTATCATTCCATTTCTCATGTAATGTGACGTTAGGATTGAATGGCTATGATTTTTGCTGATAAAAGGAGTGAGAATGGTGTAAGTTTAACATCTTTCACAAAGTTTTTTTTCCCTAGTTTCCATAGGTCTTTTGAAGATCTGATCTTTTATTGATCCAAAAAATATTATCATCGCCTAAAATGGTGACTTGTTTTTACTTCTGAAAGTTTTCAATTGTCTTTTTTCTGTATACATGAGAGTGAAGATTCTCTTCCATGGGTGATGGAAGATGAAAAATTAGAATTTAAATCCTTTTTTAAGGGATAGACACTAAAAGATAAGTTACATTATTGCTTTTCATATCAATCTACAGTGGGTGCACTTGCTTGTCACTATAGTAGATTACCTTTTATACCTCTAATATAGGGTTTGATTCAAATTGAATTAAACTCAAACTTAAATTTGTTTGGGTTTGAGAGTTTGATTTGGGTTTGAGTGAGAGTTCAACAAACTTTTATATGTTTATTTATAATAAATATATTTATTATAACTTATTAAAAACGTAAATATATTTATCATAATTTGTTAGAAATATAAATATATTTGTTATGATTGGTTAAAAATTATAAACACCCTTTATTGGATTCAATAGAATTATCTCTAATAATGAAAAATCTAAAAATTGATTGGAAAATTTTTAAGGTATCGAATTAAGGATAAATAAGTAAAAAGTCAAACCGCAGGCAAAATGGAAACCAAAAAACCCATAAAATTCATACCTACAAAATAAACCCAAAACCCATAAAATAAAAACTCACAATTAAATATTAAACCCATAAATCAAAATTCAAGTCCATAAAAATAGAAGCCTAAAATCGTAACCCAAGCCATTTAAATCCAAAACCTAAACCCTTAAAACTAAAACCATAAACTTAAAAAGAAACCAAGAACCTAAGCCCACTGAAAATTTAAAAAAAAAAAACCAATAAAACCCAAAAAGAAGCCTAACCTGTAAAAGCCGAAAAAAAAAGAAGCATGCTCCAGCCCAAAAACCCAAGAGGAAAGCAGGCCTAAAGGAGGAAGAAAGGATGCTCCAGCCGAAGAAAAAAGGAACCTGGCTAGCTATGCTTAATTTTGTCCATTTTCTCCCACTCTCTCACCTGCCCATCACCTTCTCTCCCGGGGGTGCGGCTCTCCCTCCATGATTTCTTTTTTTTTTTTTTAGGATTTTTTTCTCTCTTGCGAGCACATATCCACGAGGCTACCTGGCCGTACAATTAGTGAGCAGACTTTTTAAAAGTGAGAGACTTTTTGAAGTGAGCGGGATGTTCATTCACAGGAAAAAATTTTCCGAAAGAGGGATTGAACCGAAAAGAAAAAAGAACACATTCTCTGCCCTCTATGCACCAAAAAATAAAAAAAAAGAGAGAATTAGGGGAGGAGGAGACCACCCGGCTGGGGCGGGGGAGGAGGGGAGAGGACCCTTTTGTTGTGGTCTATATTTTTGTTTTATCATTATCATTATTTTTTGGGGTTTAATATAATTTGCATGTTAATATTTCTATGAATAAATTGATTGAATGCATCAAATCATACATACGACGAATATTAATATCTATGTGACGACATTTGCTCTGATTTTATGATCAAGAATGCATAAGATAGTTTTAAGAGTTAGGTTTGTTGTTTTGGCGTTTAGGAATTTTTCATTGAATGATTTCTTTAAATTGTGTTGAATCTCTTGTAATTTATGATTTCTTTAAATCATGATCCATGTGTTTTCTTGGTTGCCATGATCCATGAGCAAGTATTCACGCTTGAAACATTTACCAGCGAATTTCATTCATAATAATAATAACTTTTTTTTTATGATAAACAGGGTTTAATTAAATTTGATTATATATCTAATAAACAAATTGTCAATATAAGTACTTAACACATTCTTATCGTCACACACAATTCTTTAAACCTTGATCATACATCAATTGGACGGGTGAGATAAATGGAGTCTTCTATAAAGGGTTCACAAATTGTTATTCTTATCACTATATTTTTATCTGAGACAATCTTGGGATGACAACTCTACAGATTTCATAACATATCACAAACTTATTATGTATTTTTCTTGATCACGTATAAAGTAATTAAGTAAAAACGATAAATTTATCTTAATTCGACAGGACAAAAACTAATGTCACAGAAACATAAATATATTTATTATAATTTATTAAAAACGTAAATACATTTTTTTAATTTATTAAAAATATAAATATATTTATTATGACTTATTAAAATGTAAATATATTTATTATAATTTACTAAAATCTAAATATATTTGTTACGATTTATAAAAAATGTAAACAAATTTATTATATTTTTTATAATTAAAAATTTTTAATTTGAGTTTGTGAATATATTTAAGCTTGATTTGTATAATTTAAACTCATATTCAAGTTTATGTTCAAAATTTTGTAAGACTATAGTTTTATGCCTAAGTCCTGGACTTTGCCAAATAAGATTAGATAGATATGTGATGCATAGAGACATCAGGAGTTACAAATTTGAAGGAAGTCTTATCTTTTCAAAATTGAGGGAAAACAAATAGAATTACATCAAATAAATAAAAAATTGTTTGTAAAGAAAGCTGTATTCAACATTGAATGGCAAGTGCATCAGCAAGCATTCATTGACTCTGAAATTTATCTAGAGACTCTTGCACTGAATAGGCAATGGTCTGAAATGACAGTAACATTGATCTTCTTCAAAGAAAATGAAATGTAAGAAAACTATGTGAATGACAAACAAAACTTCAGAACAGCAATGCATAATTCACAAACTTCTTTTGAAATATCACAACCTCCAAGTATGTTGAACTCTCTGATTCTGTTTTCAAGCCTTCTTGCCCTGTCAATGTTTGTATACTACTTGTATCGATCGAAGAAACCACTGTCTCAGGAAACAGCGAGATGTGTTGTGCCTGAGGTTGGGGGTGCTTGGCCTGTTATTGGCCACATGCACCTCTTTGGTGGCCGGAAATTGATTTACGGAACACTGAATGACATGGCTGACAATTATGGACTAGTCTTCACCATAAGATTAGGTTCACAGAAAGCTTTGGTTTTGAGTAATTGGGAAATGATCAAAGAGTGTAGTACTGTTCATGATAAGGTTTTCTGCAACAGACCGGACATTGTTTCCGCTAAGCTGCTGGGCTATGACTATGCTATGTTTGGTTTTGCTCCTTACGGGCCTTACTGGCGTGAGATGCACAAGGTAACTACAGTTGAACTTCTGTCTAACCACGGGCTTGGTATGTTGAAACACATAAGAGCTCTGAGGTGCAGACTTCAATTAAAGAATTGTACAAGACTTATTTGAGCAGAAGTAGTACAGAAAGTGGGGTTGTTGTCGAAATGAAGCAGTGGTTTCAAGAGTTGACATGTAATGTTCCTTTGAGGATGGTAGTTGGCAGAAGGTTCTCCGGAGGTGGTGATGATGAGGAGAAAGGAAGAGCAAGACACTGCCGAAATTTATTCAGAGATTTCTTTGATCTGTTTGGTGTATTTGTTTTATCTGATGCAATACCATCCCTTGGGTGGTTGGATTTTGGAGGATATAAGAAAGCCATGAAGAGAACCGCCAAGGAATTAGATGCTCTTGCTGAAGAATGGCTGGAGGAGCATAAAGAGAGAAAAAAGTTGGGTGGAAAAGCAAAGGAAGAACAGGATTTCATGGATGTTATGTTGACTCTTCTGGAAGACACTACCATACCTGGTTTCAATGCTGATACCATTAACAAGGCAACTTGCCTGGTTTGTACCATCCCTGCTAAACCAGAAAGCTGTTATTTCAGGTTTTTGGTTAATCTCAAGGTGTTCTTTCATTATGCTCATATTTTCACAAGTCTGAAACATGAGTATTACTAGATTCTTATATCAATTAAAATGCAAAGTCAGGCCATAATCTGTCCCTGAAAATCTGTCAAAAGCAAAGAAAGTTGCCCTTGAAATATTGCAGCAGATGATAAGAGCTGAAGGTCTAACAAATTTGATTTCTTGATCTGGGGTTAGGATTTCATAAATTTTAAGTGAAACTCCCTCTTTACTAAATCATATCTGTTTCAACTATGCTGTTATTTGCTTCTGAGAAAAAAAAATCCATGTGAACTCAGAATTTACCAAGAGTTTTGACATTGTTTTCTGTGACAAAATTTTGATTGCATTAAGTCAACAAAAGTGGTGTAGAACCAGACGCAACTTGTTAAAATACATAGCACTTTGTCAAAGTGGGATGCTTCTTCCTTTTTCACACTCAATTACAATATTGACTTGAAGCCATCTTCCAGAAGGTGGGCACAGTATTAGATTTTTGCAAACTGAGATATTTTTGCAAACTGACAAACTCCTACTTTGGCAGGATTTAATGGTAGCATCGGACACCACTGTGGTCCCTCTCACGTGGGCCTTAGCTTTACTACTCAACAATCCTCACGTGCTGAAAAAGGCTCAAGATGAGTTGGACATCCATGTTGGCAAGGCCAGGCATGTGGAAGAGTCTGATGTCAAAAACCTAGTGCATCTCCAAGCAATTGTTAAGGAAACTCTTCACCTATACCCTCCAGCTCCCGTTATTCATCGTTCTGCAAACGCAGACTGCACTCTCTCAAATGGCTACCATGTAGCAACTGGCACACGTGTGTTCCTGAATGTTTGGAAAATTCAACACGACGAGAGAGTGTGGCCCAATCCTGATGAGTTCCGGCCTGAGAGATTCTTGACTGATAACAGGGACACAGATGTGAGGGGTCTTAATTTCGAACTCATTCCTTTTTTAAAATAACTAAAATACATTTCATTAAAACTATAAATAATATTAAATTTAAATAAATTTAAATATAAAATGATATTAATATAAAATATAAAATAAAATAAAAAATAGCTAACTAAAGGATAAAAAATGATCATCTACTTCGATTGACGGTACGATCTAACCGCCTCGATGATTAAGACGGTCTAGCCATCAAAGATTTGGCCTTTTTCATTAGATTTTTTTTTTTTAAATAAGATCAGATATGACAGTTTTTGCCATCGAAGAAGGTTGTAAATGATTGGTTTCAAATATGTCAGTTATTTTTTGTCATTTCTAATTGTGAAGGTAGTTAGTTTAGCAACTCTACCATTGATGCAGTCAAATAGATCATCAATTGATTCAGGTAGTCATTTTTAATAACCTGATTAGGTTTTCAACAGCTACCATCATTGGTAATTTTATTTTATTTTATTTTTTATTAATTTTTTAAAATTTTAATATTATTTTAATATATATATTAATGTTATTTTATATATTTAATTATTTTATAAAATTAATTTTATTATTTTTTATTATTAAAATTTTCACTCAAAAAGATAAAATTGTTTCTTTAACGGATTAAATTTAATCGTTGGCTTTAGTTAATAGGTAGATATTTGTTTTTTTTAAAGCTTTTGTGTGCAAGGGGGCCATTTAGGATGACTTTGGGTGGAAACTTTGGGTGAAAGGGTGGAATCTTTGGGAGCTTTTGCCCGAGGTTTGAGCAAACTATGATTCTCCCCTTTAAATTTAAAAAAGTCATTTTCTTAGTCCCCTTTAATAAATTTTGTCAAAAAATATATTAAGTTTATTACAAAATAATTTTAAAAAAATATTCAAGTGAAATAATAATTTATCCCAAAATTTTGTTAATCATGTTTTTACTCTAATTTACATTAATTTCAATTAAAAATTATAAAAAATAAATTTAAAATATAACAATCATAGAGAACACTAATACATTTATCATCAATAAAATTACATTGATTGATATGATTTCGATTAGAGAACAAAAAATCATAGAAGTGAAGTGAAAATGTGGAGAAAAAATAAAAAATAAAACACATTAATGTTTTATCGGAAAGTTAAATGATATTAATTATATTATAATATTTGAAAAAATATATAAATACGTTTTAACTATTACAATTAATGAATTTTCTAATTTAAAATGTCAAATTTGATATCCTTTCATCAAAGCTCGGGTGAGACTCAAGGTACTCCAATAACGAATCATCGTTAAATATAAATTACTAAAAGACCATTTTATACTCACGATTTAATGAAATGATACATTCTTGTCTATTAAATTTAAAATACTCAAATTACTACTCACTTGTTAAAGTTAGTTGTTAATTTTAACAGTCAAAAAGTATTTATATCATTTTATTCAAATATTATAATAAAGGGTATTGGGGATGTAAAAGTTGTTTTTTTAAATTTACTAGAAAAAATAGATATTTTATTTAAAAAATTATCATATTTACCTCACATATTTTGAAAATATATTATGGCATAAATAGTTTGAAGATAATATTTATATTTTTAATTTGTTACATTTGTTAAAATGTATAATTATTATTTTTAAAACTATTTAAAACATACTGAAATTTTAATATTTTTTGAAATACATCAAACTTTTATATTAAAATGTCTTTAAAATTTTATTAATTTATTTTTAAATATAGTATTATAAATTGTTGACTTTTATCTAATTTTGTAATAGAAAACTTTTTATTATTTTTTTATTAAAATTAATATAAATTAAAAAAAATGCTTAATAAAGTTTTTAAAGATAAAATATTGTTTAATAGGAAGACAATTTTATTTTAATGGTGAGACAAAGTCCTTTGGCCATATAAAATTAAGGCCGAACAAACAGTTCTCGCCTAACGTTTTCTTAAACGGTGAAGTGTTATCTAAAAAGTTTTAAAATATTAAATATTTATTTATTGATTAAAATTAATAATTAAATTGAATAATCAATTATTAAATTTAATTAATTAAAGAGATTTTTTCTTGAATAAAAAGAATTTAAAAATAATAAATAGTAAAATTAAATTTATAAAAATATTTAAAATATAAAATAATCTTAATATAATTTTAAAAATTAAAAAATAATTAAAAATTTAAAAAAACAACCACCACTATTAACGACGATTAATATCGAAAACCTAATTATGTTAATAAAAAAGACGATCGAGATAGTTCAATTAGATAACTATCTTTAACCATATGATTGTATTTATGATGATCATTATAATAGTGGTTTTTTTACTTAATTAATTTTTTATTATTATTAGATAATTATTTTTATTATTATTTTAATACTATTTTATATTAACTTTTATTTTAATATTAATATTATTTAATTTTTTAAAAAATATTTTAATTATATATTATAAAATATTAAAAAAATTGGATAAATGATAGGTATTCTCTTTCTAAAATTTTTTGAACTAAACTGTGTCGTTTGGCCAAATATTAATTTTTGTGCCCGTCAGCTGTCGGTGCTTGTTGAAGCATTGAAGCTGCTGGATTTAACGGCTATATAATGGATAATGTCATACGCAAAAATTCAGCCAAGGCCTGAGTATGGCAGCTTTCCTTTACCTATCGATTTCTCTCTTCTTTCTTGTTCCAGTTTCCAAGTTGTTTTTACGGTCAAAAGCAAAGAAGCCTCCCTCCAAGCCCACCTTCTCTTCCCATCATCGGCCATCTCCATTATCTTCGGAAACCACCCACACACCGCACTCTTCACCAACTCTCACAAAAATATGGTCCAATATTCTCCCTCTGGTTCGGATCCCGTCTGGTGGTAATCGTCTCTTCGTTCTCTCTTGCAGAGGAATGCTTCACCAAACACGACGTCGTCTTTGCCAATCGCCCGCTTTTACTCGCGGGCAAACATGTAGGTTACAATAACTCAACCGTGGCGGTTGCACCGTATGGCGACCATTGGCGCAACCTTCGACGCATATGTACGGTGGAGATCTTTGCAACGAACCGTCTTAATATGTTTTCAAACAATCGAAATGACGAAGTAAAGCTCTTGCTGAAAAGATTGTCCAGTAATTTGGTCCAGGGGTTTGCAAAGGTACAGTTGAGGCCATTGTTGACTGAGTTAACGTTTAATAATATTATGAGTATGATTTCAGGGAAGCGGTACTGTGGTGATGATTTGACTGATGATGAAGACGCAAAGAAGTTCAGGAAAATCATAGGAGAGATATTCGAAAACGGCGGGGCATCTCATCCAGTAGATTTTTTGCCGATTTTGGGTTGGATGGGATTCGGTGGTTATGAGAAGAAGTTGAAGAAGATTGGAAAAATGGCGGACGTGTTTCTGCAAGGTCTGATAGAAGAGCATCGATTACAGAAGGAGTGCAGAAACACCATGATCGATCATCTTCTTTCTTTACAACAATCACAGCCTGATTACTACTCTGATCAGACAATCAAAGGGCTTATACTGGTTAGTTCAGATTTTCGCCTTCATCTGACTACTTCCATTGCTGCTAAATTCAATTATCTGAATGTAAATTCACTGACTTTCCATCTTGCAGGTTATGCTCCTAGCCGGAACCGACACTTCGTCAGTGACAATAGAATGGGCAATGTCAAATTTGCTTAACAACCCAGATGTATTGAAGAAAGCTAGAAGGGAATTAGACAGAGAAGTTGGTGAAGAACGGTTGATTGAGGAAGCTGATCTCGGGAAGCTGAATTACCTTCAAAATATTATATCCGAGACCTTTCGACTATATCCGGCTGCTCCACTTCTCATCCTCACATGGCATCCGATGTTTGTAATATAGGGGGCTATAACGTGCCACCTAACACACTGCTATTAGTGAATTCATGGGCCATTCACAGGGACCCTGTCTTCTGGACTGATTCCACAAGTTTCAACCCAGGGAGATTTGACACTGGAGAAGGTGACATTAAAAAGCTGATGCATTTTGGAATGGGAAGAAGAGCTTGTCCTGGGTATGGGCTGGGGCAGCGTATGGTGGGGTTGACACTGGGGGCATTGATCCAATGTTTTGAGTGGGAGAAAGTTGATGAAAATGAAATCGACATGAGTGAAGGCGAAGGGCTCACCATGCCCAAAGCTCTTCCATTACAGGCAATTTGCAAACCACGACAGATTATCAAAAATGTCATTACTATTTAAATCATTAGTATGCCCTATTTACTTCCATATTCTAAGGAAGAATAAGTATGATTTTAAGAGAAGTGTGCTTCATATTTTTATAATTCAGAAAATTTTCTAATAAAACTCATTTTTCATATTTTGGGCATAACTTATTGCTCGTATATACGCATCTCCTTAACTTTTTCAGCATTGGGAAAGCCAAAAGTGAATGGGATTGAATCCAAGAGTGGTCAAGCACCGCTATTACAGAACTGATTTTTAGTGGTATTTATGTAAACGCTGCTAAAACTTTGTATAATATTTTTCACCAAAGTTTATACTGACATTTGAAAAGATTGGCATTGTCAGCGTCTTTTGGTAGCAGCGTTTTATATAATTATCTGTATTGGTTTATTAAAACGTCAGTGAACACGTAGAGAGTGGTATTTTTTTAATCGTCAGCAAAAGTTTCTAAAATACGCTGGTAAAAGTCTATATTTTACTCACGTGCGATTTTTTGTTCTTTCGCCCTAAAACATTTTCATCCACGTTGCCAACTTAATCTCCTGTCTTCGTCGTTCCGCCTTGACGTCTTCTTCTGCATCATCATCGTCAGCTCATTGCACCAGGAGCTTCCTCTTCCATCATCTTGCTACCTCGCCTTACCACAATAATGTGCTCCTGCTGTCATCGCTCCAACCCCTCGCCTCGCCTCACCGCGTGAAATTCTTCTTCGGTTGTAATCTCACCGGCGTTTGGCTATCATCTCACCGGGTCTAACTGTTATCCCATCTGTCAGTATATTTGAACTCAAATAATCTTTGAATTTAAATATTTTTGGTTTGTGTTGAACTTAATTTTTTTTTTTTTTGTCTGATGAATTGATGAAGTCCAGCCGTACGGATGACTGGTCTGTGTGCATTATTGAAGTTGGTTTGCCTTTTCATTCATGATTGGTTTGCTTTTTCATTGTGGTTAATCTTTTCAGTATTAAAATATTTCAGTTCTTATTAATTACAAACTCTGATTCTGTACACCTGAGATTTGTAGCTTTAGGATGTAAAAAGATGGTTCAAACTTGATTAGGTTAATGGCACCAGAACTATTACGATTACTGTGTCATTATGAGTCAACCAAGAGGAGTCACTTGATAACTTCTTTACCAATCTTGACACTGCAACTGCATGTCTTTATCAGCACGAACTGCGCTGCCCAACTGTGGGAAGTAGCTGAAAATTGGATGAAACAGTTAGAAAAATTTGACAATACAATCACAAATTTTGATAACAAAAATTAGGCATCCACCGTACATTAAATGAAAGATAATTGGGTGGCAAAATGGATGGCCTATTAATTGATCTTTCGTGCTTCATTTTCTTGCATTCAAATTTCTTTTCTTTTTTAAATTTGAAAAAAAAATTAGAGTATTTCTTTCTATTATAATAAAAGAGATATTTTATATTTTTTTTTTAAAATAGAGATATTATAATTCTCGATTTTTCTTTATAGTAATATTCTTCTATTTTGTTCGTAGTTTTTATCCTAATTCATCTAGGGGTTTACAACATAAAATTTGTGTGTCATTTATTCTCAAATTTATTAGTCACAATCATATTCTATTCGGTCACTTATTTCGTAACACCAACTTACCCAAGTAAATACTTAAAACTTTCTTGGACCAATTATGGATGCTTAGATGAGAGGAATTTGTAAAAGAAAATAAGAACAGAAGTGTTGAACCCTTGTGGATTTTGAATTGATGCAAAACATATGTTAAAATATCTAACCGATCCATGCATATATCGAATATGACAAAAGGATCAAAGGGTTTATTTTTTACAGAAATTATCTAATACATGATCGTGTGTAATCAGACCGCACAATCGTGTTATCTTTTATTGCAATTCAGATTTGCTTAAAAAAGGCACATGACCATGTGCATGAGGCACATGACCATGCACATGAGGCACACGGCCATGTGTAAAGGCACATGACCATGCGCAAGAGGCAGACGGCCATGTGCATGAGACACACACCCGTGTGTATGGGGCGCATGACCATGCACATGAGGCGCATGACCATGTGCCATGAAGAAAATTTTCTACACGCCCGTGTTATGCTGTCGTGCCAAATAAAGACAAAACAAGAGCATTAATAACACACGGCCGTGTAATAGAAACACACGCCCGTGTGTAAAGAAAAAATTCAGCCGTGTGTTTCCCGTGCGCTGATCGTGCGTGTACCCGTGCTAGCTTCTGGAATCTGAAGCATCTGAAGAAAAATAACACACACCCGTGTTTTGCAAATACGCACGCCCGTGCTAGCACAAAAATGACCGTTAGAAATGCAGAAAAAGGGAAGCACGACCGTGCAAGAAAAGTGACATGCCCGTGCAACTATCCAGAAAAGCTCCAACGGCTCTCAAATCATCCCAACGGCTCTATTCTTCCAATTCCTATAAATTGGAGATGGTTTGAAGATTGAAGGGTTGGAGAGAATCAAGCAAAACACTCACAATCTGTTATTCTCTAATTCTTCTCCAAATTTCTTTCACAAAACTTATTTGTAATTTCATTAGAGAGAAACCTTGAGAGCACATTGTAAATCAGCCTTGTAAGGCAAATTTTTGTAATATTCCATAAACCCTTGGGCGTAATCCCGTGAAACTAGTGTGGGGCGTAATCCTTGTTAAAACTAAGTTAAAGACGCAATCCCTTGTATCAAAACTAGTGTTAAGGGCGAAATCCCTTGGATCAAAACTATTGTAACTTCGGGGTTGAAGTTAGTGGAAGAAAAAATCTTCGAGTGGGATTGCTTGAAGTAGTGGATGTAGGAGGCGTGGAGAAGCTCCGAACCACTCTAAAAATAGGCTGAGCATTTCTTTCCCTTACTCTCTTTTATATTTGCTTAGTCTTTTAATTAATTGTGCTTGATTGAAATTATATATGTTTGTGTTAATTGAATAGGAAAAACGTTTTAACTTGATAAATTTTTAGATAACCTATTCACCCCCCCCCCCTTCTAGGTTGTTTGCCATATTGCTTTTGGGGTTTTTCAATTGGTATCAGAGCTAGGGCTCTTGTTTTCGAAAATCTAACGATTTTTAGAGTTCGAGATCCATTTTTAAAATTTTTATGGCAAATCTATTTCCAAAATTTTTTTGTTAAGAGAGGGGCGGTTCAAATTTTTTTATTTTTCTAGTTGAGAGAAAGGGCATGTTTTATGGAATTCATTGATAGAATCCTTGAGCCAATGGAAGCAATGAAGATCGAAAATGGTTGTGCAAGGTTTTTGAAAGCTCATTATTCCAAGTAAGTATTTCTAACTTGATAAATTTTAATACTTGGATAATAACGAGAATAATTTTGCTATGTTATAACTGTGCTGAATTGATATGCATATTTTTACTTGCCTTGTATGATTGGTTGAGCTGAATTGATGCAAGAATGATATGTATTTATGCTTATGATATAGCATGTGCAATGTTGGAATTCATGTCAAATTGGATCAAATTCGCTTGTGTTGAGTGCAAATGACATGAATTTGTACAGTAAAAGTTCCCCATGATCAAAACATACAAAATTGATATATTTGATGTGTTTTGATCAAAGTTTGCATTAAATGTTTTAATTCCCCATTATTCCCCAAGAATTTGCAAAATGTTTCAAATATGTCAATTATGTTTAAATTGTGTTTAGACATATTTGAAACATGTTTTTAGTTCACTTTCAATGATTTAAATTGAACAAAAATTATTTTTAAAAAAAATTTGAAAGATGTTTTGAAAAAGCTCCCTGTGTCAAATTACAGTTTTTTACAGATTTTCTGGGTTTTATAGGTCATACACGACCGTGCATGTGAGTTGCACGACCGTGCATGATACATTTGCCCAGTTACGGTTTCGTGCTTAAATGATACACGACCGTGCATGTCACGAAATCAGACATACACGCCCGTGTAAAGCATCAACACAACCATGCTTGACACAAATTGCAGAAAATGCTTCAATTTCATAATCTTTCAATTTTCTGCAAATATCCTTCCTATGTGTTTTAATGATCAAATTCTTTTAGATGAAAATGATGAATTTAATACATATGATTATTCAAAAAGGGAGAGAAATAAAAAATTGAATGCTCCTTAATTGAAAATGTGTGTTATTGTGAGGGGGAGTATTTATATTTTTTCAATTGGTATCAGTAGTAGTATTTATTTTCTATCAACTATTGGTATCATAATCTTTGAAAAAGGGGGAGTAAAAGTTGTCTTTTCATAAGGGGAGAAAATTTCATATGTGTGCATAAATTGATAAAAATATTTTTTAAGGGGAAGAAATTTTTTTTTTGTGCTAAATTGAAAATTTTCTTTTAACATACATTTTTGATTTATAACAAAAAGGGGGAGACATGTTAGGTATGTTAAAATGATATTGAATATTTTTTGTGTTTAATATGAATATGAATATTTTTGATAAAATTTTATATTTTGCATTTTAACATAAGTTTTGTCATCAAATCAAAAAGGGGGAGATTGTTGAACTCTTGTGGATTTTGAATTAATGCAAAACATATGTTAAAATATCTAACCGATCCATGCATATATCGAATATGACAAAAGGATCAAAGGGTTTATTTTTTACAGAAATTATCTAATACATGATCGTGTGTAATCAGACCGCACAATCATGTTATCTTTTATTGCAATTCAGATTTGCTTAAAAAAGGCACATGACCATGTGCATGAGGCACATGACCATGCACATGAGGCACACGACCATGTGTAAAGGCACATGACCATGCGCAAGAGGCACACGACCATGTGCATGAGACACACACCCGTGTGTTTTAAGGCACACACCCGTGTGTATGGGGCGCATGACCATGCACATGAGGCGCATGACCATGTGCCATGAAGAAAATTTTCTACACGCCCGTGTTATGCTGTCGTGCCAAATAAAGACAAAACAAGAGCATTAATAACACACGGTCGTGTAATAGAAACACACGCCCGTGTGTAAAGAAAAAATTCAGCTGTGTGTTTCCCGTGCGCTGATCGTGCGTGTACCCGTGCTAGCTTCTAGAATTTGAAGCATCTGAAGAAAAATAACACACGCCCGTGTTTTGCAAATACGCACGCCCGTGCTAGCACAAAAATGACCGTTGAAAATACAGAAAAAGGGAAGCACGACTGTGTAGGACCCGCCGCCCCGAGTACCCCTGCTGCTGAAGAAACTGATCTTTTTATTTAATAAACTGGAAATCGGGTACCCGAGACGGGAATCCTACGGAAAAGAAAATCCTGCTGAACTAAATACATAAGCGGAAGCTGAAATTTAAACTAAACTGTACAATGAGCCCATCTGGCTTTTCTATATATATGTAACTGTTATGTACATCATCCTTTATATCTGAGAATGTACAAAAATATACAAGACCTCACAGGTCCAAAACTGAAAGAAAATACATGTACATGCTGAAAATGGTGTGTGTGGGTCCTCTCTCGCGAACCCCAGTCCACCCGCTCCTCGCCAGCAGCAAACTGACCTGAAAAGGAAGGAAGGAGGAAAAGGATGAGTGATGAAAATCACCCAGTAAGCATTTCCTACTTCCCTCAACCCAAACAAGCACAAACAAGGGCACATATAACTAATCTCGGCCCTATCATACATCTACGCGCTTGCGGGTGCTGAATCTGCTTAACTGTTTATCTATTACTCATTATTAATTCATTATTGAAATGAATGTCATGATATGATAGCTGAAATCTGAATATGCATGCATGCGAATCTCTATCTGTACCCAAAGGTACCTGCTGTACTGATCAGACTGGGTGAAACACAGGGATTCGGCATCCTGACCAAGTGGGCTGAACATTCTAGCTACTGGCTAGAATCTGCTGAATACTGAAATACTACTGCTGAGCTGACTGACTGGTGTCAGAAAGCTGGGTCCCACAGATGCCCCCTCGAGTTCACCCCAAAGCTGAAACCCATACATTGGGTTCTGACTGTTGAAATCTACTGAATTCGGATCCCTGGATCCTCATTCAGGCTACATGCTATGCTATTGTAGCATCCTAGATCCTGAAGCCCTTAGGGGTAGACTTTCGGGGTTAGAAATCGAATTTAGAGAGAGATTGGGAGTCTGGATAAGTTCAGGGGTGAGTTGGTGAGTTTTCGAAGCCACGCGGCTTCCGTTGGAATCCTTTCGGAAGGATTCGATTAGGCGAGCGAGCGGGAAATAAGTTATACTTATTTTCCCTGGTGCACGACCGTGCATCATTGGTGCACGCCCGTGCGTGGCTTGGTATATAAGTGGAACCGTGAGTTAAGTTCATTTCTTTACTCACCCGTTTGCATTTTTAGCCAGTTTCCCTCTTCCTTTCAGTGCCTCCCGTCCTTAGAGAGGAAATCCAGCCACCGGTTGTTCCAAATCCGGCGAGGGAGCAAAGGGATTAGTGAAGTTCCTAAGCATGGAGAGAGGTAAGTGTTCCTTACCTTTTCTTGAGCTTTCCCGACTTGCTTTGTGCCTTTTGCTGCCATGGATGAATTATATGCATGCTGATGAATGTGTGGATGGCTTATATGTGATTGCATGTTGATTTGGTTGATAGATTTCCACCCTTGAAGCTTGCATGTGTGTATGTATAGCCTTAGAAAGAGAAAGAAGGTATTTCCATGGTAGATCCCGTGATTGATGATGCATGTGCAAGTTGAGGCTCGAATTGTGTTATTTGGGACGTGGTTAGCGTGTGTTTGAAGTGTGATTGTGAATGAATGTGATTTGGTTGGCCATTTGTGCATTTTCCGAGCGGTGCTCTGTTGAAGAACCAGACGCACGACCGTGCGCCAGTATGGCACGGCCGTGAGCCTGTGTTTCTCCAGATGCACGCCCGTGTGCACGACCATGCACGGCCAGAAAATGTGCATGCACGCCCGTGGGTCCGCATACGCACGCCCGTGCATAAGCATTTTCAGTGACAATGAATAGTGAATTCCAGTAGCTAGCACGACCAGACGCACGACCAGCGCACGGTCCCGTGCGTCATGGTGCACGCCCGTGCACATTTCATGCACGCCCGTGCATCAGTAGAATTTCGGAAAAATGTTATTTGAATGGGAAATTGAGCATGCGAATTCAGAATAAATATTTAATGGCTTCAGATAAGCATCAAATAAGCATGTAATGAGTTAATAAGCTGCATATGCATGTCATGGCATTACATGTAGCTTCAGAGAGGATCAGGGGATCCGAATTCAGCAGTATTCAAAACCCGATGTACGGGTGAGAGTATAGGGTGAATACGAGGGGGCATCTGTGGGAATCAGCCTTCTGACACCAGTCAGAACGCTGAGCAGTGTTTTCAGATTCAGTTCCTGACATCAGTCAGATGATTCAGCAGTATTTCAGTTTCAGCTCTCTGACACCAGTCAGATCGTAGCAGTGCAGATATCAGATTCAACTTTCTAGCCGGTAGCTAGAATGGTTAACCCACATGGCCAGGATGCCGAATCCCTGTATTACCCAGTCTGATCAGCACAGCAGGTACCCGAGGGTACAGAGAGAGGTATTCAGCTGCATGCATCTAGTTTTCAGTTAGCATGACATGACATACACATCATGACATGCATCCATATGATAATAATGAATGAATGAGATACAGATAACGGTTTCCAGATTCCAGCAAGCGCATAGATGTATGATTAGGGCCGAGGCCCAGGTATGTGTTTGTTTATATGATTGTTGTGCTTGCTTGGGTATTGAGGGAGGTAAGGAGCGCTTACTGGGGGATCTTTATCACTCATCCCCCCTCCTTCTTCCAGTTTTGCAGGTGTTCGTGCTGGGCTGAGGAGCGGTTGGACCGAGGCTGACGGAGAAGGCATGCACACACATCTCGATCAGTGTATATCAGTTTTGGACCTGTGTGGTCGTATGTACTTTTGTATGTACCCAGATGTACAGAAACACTATGTATGTATAAGATAAAGGCTAATGGGCCGATTGTACAGAACAGAATATATATATATATATGTTAATGATGTATATTCAGAAAAGCTTCCGCGTGTACAGAAATGTAAAGCATTGTATAGTTTCAGTTATTTTATTTTTTTTTATTTTTCGTAGGATTCCCGTCGCGGGTACCCATATTTTCAGATGATTAATAAAAGCTCCCCAGACATTGTTATTATTCAGCACAGTAGGGGCACTCGTGGCGGCGGGTCCTACAGCTATGAATGCATATGCTGCATTTATTCGCTGTTATCTGGACTATCTGATGATTAAAAGCTCTTGGAAGGATTACCCAACCTTAATAAATCATTTCTGCCTCTTTCTGGAAAATAATACTGGAGCACGGGCGTGCAAAGCAAACGCACGGTCGTGCAAGAGACACACACGGTCGTGCTAGGCACGGGCACACGGGCGTGTGCCCAGACACACGGGACCGTGCACCGGTCGTGTGCCTGGCCGTGCTGCTCTCGGGAATCTGATGGCCAAAACAAGCAAAAGAAGGACACACGACCGTGTCCCTCAGGACACACGGGCGTGTGCCCTGCATTCCTGGTCGTGTGCCTCAGCATGCACACGGGCGTGCGCTCGCAAAACCAAAGGCACACGGGCGTGCGTCTGCGGACACACGGTCGTGCACCTGGGTTTGCAGCAGCAGCCTTCATCTGGAAATGCAGGAAACCAACCCAAATCTCATCCAATCTGAAATTAAACACAAACACACATCCAAGGCACTTCAATAAACTCATACACATCAACAATTTCATCTTCCATCCAATTCTACTGAATTCACCATGGCCACTCAAGCTTTCTCTCACAACACACACACACAAACAAAGCATGCATGTATTTGGGTGGAAAGCAAGCATCTGAATCATCATCTCATCGCATATAAGCAACCAAACAAGCTGGAAATACAAACATACATTTCCAAGCATCATCAAGCATCACACAGCAAGCTGGGAAACTCTGGAAGAAGTAAGAAACACTTACCTCTTGACATAGCTGCTGGAATTCTAATCCAAACTAATCTCTCTGATCTCTTGCTGGATTGGGAGCTGCTGGAAACTGGATTTCTCGCCTAGGGCTGAGAGCTGCTGAAACAAAGAAGAGAGAAGCTGAAACTAGATGAGAAAATGAAATAACTCTCGTCTCTCACTCTTTTCTACCCACCTGCACGGGCGTGCAGGGAAAAGTGCACGGGAGTGCACCAAGGGAAAATGAAAGAAACTCATTTCCCGCGCTTCGCATGATTAAACCCTCCCTAAAGGCATCATACGAAGGTCACACAGCTCTGGAAAACTTCTATCTCACCCCTGAACTCTTCTAGACCCCCAATCTATCTCTGAATTCTATTTCTAACCCCAAAACTCTACCCCTAAGGGCTTTCTAAAATCTAGGATGCTACAGACTTTGCAAGAAAAGTGACACGCCCGTGCAACTATCCAGAAAAGCTCCAACGGCTCTCAAATCATCCCAACGGCTCTATTCTTCCAATTCCTATAAATTGGAGATGGTTTGAAGATTGAAGGGTTAGAGAAAATCAAGCAAAACACTCACAATCTGTTATTCTCTAATTCTTCTCCAAATTTCTCTCACAAAACTTATTTGTAATTTCATTAGAGAGAAACCTTGAGAGCACATTGTAAATCAGTCTTGTGAGACAAATTTTTGTAATATTCCACAAACCCTTGGGCGTAATCCCGTGAAACTAGTGTGGGGCGTAATCCCTGTTAAAACTAAGTTAAGAGCGCAATCTCTTATATCAAAACTAGTGTTAAGGGCGAAATCTCTTGGATCAAAACTATTGTAACTTCGGGGTTGAAGTTAGTGGAAGAAAAAATCTTCGAGCGGGATTGCTTGGAGTAGTGGACGTAGGAGGCGTGGAGAAGCTCTGAACCACTCTAAAAATCGCCTGAGCATTTATTTCCTTTACTCTCTTTTATATTTGCTTAGTCTTTTAATTAATTGTGCTTGATTGAAATTATATATGTTTGTGTTAATTGAATAGGAAAAACGTTTTAACTTGATAAATTTTTAGATAACCTATTCACTCCCTCTAGGTTGTTTGTCATATTGCTTTTGTTCACATGCTCATTTCTTGTGGAATAGTTGGATTTGCTTTTTATATGTATTGATTCCTTTACAATCTTGTATAATGGGTTTAAGTTTTATTGGTCCTTGGCATGGAATGTTTGATTGCCCAGAAAATCGTAGGGAAAAGAAAATAAGCTCTAATGGTTTATAAGATTCTTTATCCTTGGATATAGGAGCATTGAAGTTCTCTTTTCTCCCTCTACATTTTCAGGCTTCTCTTCTACAACGCTTGGTTCAGTTGTGATTTTTCCACTTCTCTTAAAAGATTCCTCGTCTTTATATTAATTTCATGGAGGATATCACATCAATACGTGTGAAATAATTGAGCTAAAAGGTTATAGATGACCTGCTGAAGTCTTTGAACATGATGAATTTATTAAAGGCAAAAATTGACCTTTGGATTGTGAGATATTTTTGCATTCTCAAGGGCGTCAAACACTGGGGCGTCGCATGCAAATTATTTACACCATATGAAAATAAATTTTTTTTTTATGCTGCATACGTGGTAGAATCAACATCTTATATTGCGTGGTCTAGTTAGATACGGCATAAGCCTTTTGATTGGTCTGTGCATTAATTATTATAAGAAAGGATGGAGTTAATGGGAGTGGTTATGTCTTCTGGGTGCCTTCCACGTTTATGTGCATGACATGTATGTATGTATAAATACATACGCCTTAAATGCTGTAAAATATATGTGTGTGTGTGTGTATAATGTGGATGTGTGAGTGTACTTCTCTTTTCTTTCACCTGTTTGTGTGCTCTGTGTGTTAGTTTTTTAAAAAAAAAATCTATTCTTGACGAGTCGAGCATGAGATAGAGGAGATGAAGTAGGCCGAAGGTAGGATCACTGGCACAAGTATGCTACGACTAAATTGGGTGATATGAGTGCGTAACTCCTTTTCATTATCATACCCGACTTTATGAACCTAACTGTTGAACAAGTGAGGAATATTGGATCTTTTGCGAAGAATCTACAAAATGTTCATCCTCATTAATGTGTATTTTTTTGAGTCAATTCTTAAGTGATGACTCTATAGACTCTATCATAGATCACAAATCTATTATGCGCTTCTCTTGACCATGTCAAAGATAGTTAAACAAGAGTGACAAATTTGTTTTGATTCAACACAGCAAAAACCAACACCAGTGTCGTCAGTGCTGACAATCCCAAATGGCCTAGATCCAAGGGTTGTCAGATCTCTCCATCTCTGTCGTAAATGTTGTAAAAGACGATCGAAATAATTGGTCTTAGTTCTATCAACTGTTTCTGATCATAGTTATGACGAAAGTGACCAGATCTGACCATGTCCACCGTTAGCCACCTCCACCATTAGCCACTCCTGGATTCATATAAATATTTTCGACCATCTAATTTTATTATCGATGATAATGATTGACTTTTAAATTTTTTTAAAATTTAAATATTTTAAAATAATATTTAAATATTTTTTAATTTTGTTATATTAAAATATTATTATATATCTTTATTACTAATTTTTATTTTTTTATTAAAAATAATTTAGGCATTTTATTAAAAATTTTAAGAAAATTAGATAAAAAAATAATTAAGAGTAAGTTTTTAAGCTTTTAAAAAGGTCGAATGACATATTATCATCCAAGGTTTCGTTTAGTGACAAGTTACAACATATAAAATTTTTAAAACTCAAATATCCACCTGTTAAAAGAGTATATTTGTTTTTTTAAATTAAAATAAATAATAAATTTTATAAATAATATTGAAAACAAATTTAATGTAAAAATATTAAAATAATAATAATAAATTTAAAAAATTTAAAATATATATATATAAAAGGCAGCCCGTGGGTGACGATGACTACCTGTTATATATTTTTAATTTTTTATTATTTTGTATATTTTATTTTAAATTTGTTTGAAATATTTTTTGTATTGAATTTTATTTTAATATTAATATTATAAAAAAATATTTTAATCTTTTTACGAAAAAAAACGTGAGTAACGGAGTTTCAAAAGTTTTACGATGATAATTTATCATTAAACAAAGTTTTGGGCGGCAACATTGATTCGGCCTCTTAAAAATTGAAGATAAAAAGTAAATGCTTTCGCCGCGAAACTTATGCAGGGACCGCGGCACTGAATAGGCAATGGCCCGAAATGACAGTAACATCGATCTTCTTAAAAGAAAATGAAATGTAAGAAAACTATGTGAATGGCAAACAAAACTTCAGAACAGCAATACATAATTCACAAACTTCTTTTGAAATATCACAACCTCCAAGTATGTTGGACTCTCTGATTCTGTTTTCAAGCCTTCTTGCCCTGTCAATGTTTGTATACTACTTGTATCGATCGAAGAAACCACTCTCTCAGGAAACAGCGAGATGTGTTGTGCCTGAGGTTGGTGGTGCTTGGCCTATTATTGGCCACATGCACCTCTTCGGTGGCCGGAAACTGATTTACAGAACACTGAATGACATGGCTGACAAATATGGACCAGTTTTCACCATAAGATTAGGTTCACAGAAAGCTTTGGTTTTGAGTAATTGGGAAATGATCAAAGAGTGTAGTACTGTTCATGATAAGGTTTTCTGCAACAGACCATTTTTTCGCTAAACTGCTGGGCTATGACTATGCTATGTTCGGTTTTGCTCCTTACGGGCCTTACTGGCGTGAAATGCGCAAGGTAACTACAGCTGAACTTCTGTCAAACCACAGGCTTGGTATGTTGAAACACATAAGAGCTTCTGAGGTGCAGACTTCAATTAAAGAATTGCACAAGAGATATTTGAGCAGAAGCAGTGCAGAAAGTGGGGTTGTTGTCGAAATGAAGCAATGGTTTCAAGAGTTGACATGTAATGTTACTTTGAGGATGGCAGTTGGCAGAAGGTTCTCTGGAGGTGGTGATGAAGACGAGAAAGGAAGAGCAAGACACTGCCGAAAGTTATTCAGAAATTTCTTTGTTCTGTTTGGTGTGTTTTTTTTATCTGATGCAATACCATCCCTTGGGTGGTTGGATTTTGGAGGATATAAAAATGCCATGAAGAGAACAGTCAAGGAATTAGATGCTCTTGCTGGAGAATGGCTGGAGGAGCATAAACAGAGAAAAAAGTTAGCAGCAAAGGAAGAACAGGATTTCATGGATGTTATGTTGACTCTTCTGGAAGACACTACCATACCTGGTTTCAATGCTGATACCATTAACAAGGCAACTTGCCTGGTATGTACCATCCCTGCTAAACCAGAAAGCTGTTATTTCAGGTTTTTGGTTAATCTCAAGGCGTTCTTTCATTGTGCTCATATTTTCACAAGTCTGAAACATGAGTATTACTAGATTCTTATATCAATTAAAATGCAAAGTCAGGCCATAATCTGTCCCTGAAAATCTGTCAAAAGCAAAGAAAGTTGCCCTTGAAATATTGCAGCAGATGATAAGAGCTGAAGGTCTAACAAATTTGATTTCTTGATCTGGGGTTAGGATTTCATAAATTTTAAGTGAAACTCCCTCTAAACTAAATCATATCTGTTTCAACCATGCTGTTATTTGCTTCCGAGAAAAAAAATCCATGTGAACTCAGAATTTACCAAGAGTTTTGACATTGTTTTCTGTGACAAAATTTTGATTGCATTAAGTCAACAAAAGTGGTGTAGAACCAGACGCAACTTGTTAAAATACATAGCACTTTGTCAAAGTGGGATGATTCTTTTTTTTTCACACTCAATTACAAAATTGACTTGAAGCTATCTTCAAGAAGGTGGGCACAGTTTTAGACCATAACTTGAGATATTTCTGCAACCTGACAAACTCCTACTTTGACAGGATTTAATAGTAGCATCGGACACTACTATGGTCCCTCTCACGTGGGCCTTAGCTTTACTACTCAACAATCTTCGCGTGCTGAAAAAGGCTCAAGATGAGTTGGACATCCATGTTGGCAAGGCGAGGCATGTGGAAGAGTCTGATGTCAAAAACCTGGTGTGTCTCCAAGCAATTGTTAAGGAAACTCTTCGCCTATACCCTCCAGCTCCTGTTATTCCTCGTTCAGCGAACGCGGACTGCACTCTCTCAAATGGCTACCATGTAGCAGCTGGTACACGTGTGATGCTGAATGTTTGGAAAATTCAACACGACGAGAGAGTGTGGCCCAATCCTGATGAGTTCCGGCCTGAGAGATTCTTGACTGATAACAGGGACACAGATGTGAGGGCTCTTAATTTCGAACTCATTCCTGTTGGCTGTGGAAGAAGAGCGTGTGCAGGCATCTCACTGGCTCTCCAAGTGACACATCTGACACTGGCTAGTGTCACGGGTACGGGAGCTCTATATCGGCTTGGCGGAATTTTTTCCTTGCCAATACAAAGCCAAGGTAACACACCCTGCGAAAACCTGGAACCCCGAACACGTGATGGCAGCAAGCTTGCGCAACTTGCTCAGCCTCAAACCCCAAAGATCGGAATATCCAGAAAACTAATAAACCCACCAGGATAACATGCAAACGCCACCCAAATATCACAATACACAATGCCAAAATACAACCAAATCAAGAGAACACAGCAAGCTTACGGGAAATATCCCAACCTTATATTAATCACCAATAATACAAGGAAAATACAATGTTTACATATACAACATAAGAAATCACTCTCACAAGCACTCAAGCTCACAAGATTCACTCACTCTTATGCTGTAGGAACACCTGGAGAACCGGATCTGCTGCTGTACGCCACTCACACGCACTGCGATTCACGATCCAGCCTTGATCTAAGCTTGCATGCAGAGAAGGACCTCACAATCTCCTGCGTTTTCCAGTTTAGAGAAGGGTATCAGCGCTGGTTTTTCCCTCCAGCTCTCTCCAATACTGATACGTTTTTTTCTCCTCCCCGTCTCCACCCCCAAGTGGACATTTTAATGGGATTTTACAAGCAATACTGTAGTGGCAGACTTGGGCCATCTTTCTCCAGTTAAATAAAACACTTGGGCCTCTTGAAATATAGTGAACAAGGGTCATCTTTATTCAGCCTCTTGGATTAGTCATTTGGGTCTTTTCTCCTCTTGAAATAAAGCCCTCCAGCATTCCACATTCATGCTTCCAGCCCAATCCATCAGAATAAGCAAACCCAACCAGCCAAGTGAAATTCAGCCTGGACGCCTCAACGCCATGGTCCTGCTTATGCGCAAATTTCCGCCAATTTCACCCATTGCCCTCAAACAATGCAAATGTGATTTTCTACAGTAGCTTGAGCATTCAACCATGTTTCCTCATGGCCATAAGTATTTCCCATACCTTCGGATTGGATTTTCGCAGCCATACAAGTGCGGCCGCTTTTTACGCACACCAATCTGCGTAAATGCAGTGCACCGCCAACGCACTGCTTCGAACAGCCAATGCACGCAGCCTCCCGCGCTCAATTGTCGACTGAAAGAAATATTGGGCTTGATCCCCTACGCCCAAGTTCGATGTCTGCAGCTTCTGTATTTATTTTCCATGCCCCGCTCTCGGTACGGATTCGCCATGGCCCGTGCTCCCCGCGCACGCGCCGCATCTCAAAGTTTCAGGGTGTAACAGCTAGCTTGTTGCAGAGTTTTGAGGTGATAAAACCATCAGATGCTGCAATTGATATGACTGAGAGCCCTGGTTTGACAACTATAAAAGCAACACCACTTGAAGTTCTCGTTATTCCTCGTCTTGATCCCAGGCTCTAAACGCGGTATATTCATATAATCGGATACAGTGACTTCAGTTTATGGAATAAATAAAAACGAGTGAACTTGAGACCAAATCACTATGACCCACCCAATCTACGTAAAAAGACAGATTTAAAAATAACAGCAAAGGTAACAGCCACGATCAGATTCGGTTATCAATTTAATTAAATAATTATTTTTAATTATTTAATTAAATTTTTAATAATTATCATTACTAATAATATTATTAGTTTGACGGTCATTTTATTTAATTTTATTTATATTTTTAAATTTATAATTAATTTTTTATTATTTTAATATTATTAAGTTTTATTTTAATATTATTATTATATTTTTATGAAAGATGTTTTAGTTTTTTACTAAAAAATGTTAAAAAATGGGAAAAAAATTAAGTATTTAGTTATTTTAAAATTTTGTATATAAATCTTTGTTATTTAGAAAAATCTTATATGGGTATTAATGCTTACTAGATTTTATAAAGTCAAAAAACATATTCTCATCCAAGGTTTCTTTAAACGATATTCCCATCCAAAAACTTTAAAAAACTAAATACCTACTTATTAATCGTTTTTCTTCTAATTTTGTTAACATTTTTTTTTTGAAATTATTAAAATACATTTCAATAAAATATAAATAATATTAAAATTAAAATAAATTTTAATATAAAATAAAAAATAAAATAAAAAATAGCTAACTAGGGGGTAAAAAATAACCCTTTACTTCGATTGACGATACGATCTGACCACCTCGATGGTTAAGGCGGTTAAATCTAGCCATCAAAGATTTGGCTTTCTTCATTAGATTTTTTTTTTTTTTCTTTGAATAAGATCAGATATAACAGTCTTTGTCATTGAAGAATGTTGTAAATGGTTGGTTTCAAATATGTCAATTATTTTTGGTCATTTCTAATAGTGAAGGTAGTTAGTCTAGCAACCAAATCTAATAATCTCTACCATTGATGCAATCAAATAGATCATCAATTGATTTAGGTAGTTATTTTTAATAGTTTGTTAGGTTTTCAAAAGCTACCATCGTTGGTAATTTTATTTTATTTTATTTTTTTTATTAATTTTTAAAATTCTAATATTATTTTATATATTAATTATTTTATAAAATTAATTTTATTATTTTATTATTAAAATTGTAATACCCTGCCTGCTATATATTACTGTAGACCATTTTTTTTTTTCCTCTTTCTTTAGATATATATATATATATATATATCTAATATATAGCAGTGGGTATTACTCTTACTGCTAACTGAAAATATGCGGAAGCAAATTAATAATTCTGTGATGGGATGCTAAAACCCACTATACAGTATCTTGAATAAAAACTCATGTTTATAAAATAATAATAATATCTGAAAACATAAAGATACTGTACAATCCGAATGCACAAGCAATCTAAAGCATGTGAGCCACAAACATGTTATCTGCTGAAACTAACATATATACATACATATATATCTGAAAACTTGGGTGAAAACCCGCTCAAGCCATATCCCACACACCAGTCATCTCTCGTGCACCAAGCTCAGCTCCCCGAAACATAAACTTGTAAAAAGGGAAACCACGGGGGATGAGTGACAAGTCACTCAATAAGCATCTCCTACCTCTACCTCGGGTAGGCTCTAGACTAAGTTGCTGTTGACTATCTGCTATCTAGGCGAACTTAACTAAGCTCCTAATAGTCTAATAGCTTCTTCTAATCCTCTTTCTTTCTTATTAATTCTGCGTTCTGATAGGATTAGCTGAAATTTTTTATTTCTTTCTCTCTTATGTATACAGTGCTGCTTATTCTTTCTTTTTATTTCTTATCTGACATGATTTTGTTCTTACTGTTTGTATGCTCTGCCATGTCATGTACAATGTACCATGGTATGCTGAAATCATGTTATTTGTCCTTGGGCCTGTTTACTGAAAACATGTTTTTGAAATCTGTTATGAAATCTCTGTATCCGAAGATACTTGCTATGCTAATCAGACTGATTAAAACAGGGATTCGACATCCTGGCCAAGTGGGCTGAACCATACTAGCGAAATGCCAATAAGTTGAAATGTCCTACTATACTAGTCCTTGGACCAGTAAGCTGAAATATAACCAATCTAACCGAAGTCAGAAAGCTGAAATCCTACAGATGTCCCCTCGAATTCACCCTTACTAATTGACTCAGATATCGAGCCCTGAATATTGAAACTGATGCAATCGGATCACTTGATCCCTTTTTCTGAAAACACTGTTTAATATGCTATGTTGAATGATGCTATTCATGCATGTTATCTTTTAAATTCTATTTTCTTTTTGATTACTGCTTATCTTACTGTTGTACTGTTTCTGATTCTATTTCTGTTTTCTGTTTCTATTTCTGTTTCTGTTTTCTATTTTTGATTTCTGTCTTATGTTTCTGTTTTCTGATCGTAACCTATTACTAGATTACGCTACTTAAGTCTAGTGATGAGTTTATTTTTTTTTCTCTTCTTTCTTGTTATTGAAATTCTACTTATTTCTTATTTCTACTTATTTCTTTTCTTTTCTTTTCTTTTCTTCATTTTCTCTTTTCCACAGGGCGCACGAACGTGCTGGATCAGACGCACGGACGTGCATGCAGGTGCACGGGCCGTGTGCCGAGCGTGCATGCAGGTGCACGGGTCGTGTGTCGGGCGTGCATGCAGGTGCACGGGCCGTGTGTCGGGCGTGCAGCCCAACTGTGCAAGCTTCTGGAAATCTGGCTAAAAACTCACATTTGGCTAACGCACAGCCGTGACCCTTGGGCCCACTAGCGTGACCCCTCTCAAAAGCTAGTCATGCATGGCTCGCATGCACGGGCGTGCGTGAATGAACGCACGGGCATGCATCCAGCCCCATTTCGACACCCACGATCGAAATCCTCAAGATTACCGCCAAAACTCGACCCAAACTCACCACATTTCTAATCAAACATACTAGAATGCAACATACAATGCTAATAAGCTAAAAACATGCACAAATCACTGAAAACATCCAACCAAGGAAGCACAAACCCAAAGAAAAAGGGAAAATGTAAGAGAATACTTACTTGGAGCTGGCTAATCTCTCTCTCAAAAAGCTAAGGTTTTTTGGAGAGAAAAGAAAAGGGAAAAGCTGACTCAAACGGGCGGAGGAAAACATTGGTTTATATACCAACAGGCATGCACGGGAGTACACACAAAATGCACGGGCGTGCATGGCGAGAAAAGGATGCACGGGCGTGCACACGAAAACGCACGGGCGTGCACCTTCCACAAGCTGCATATAAAACCAACAAAAAGGTCATTCTACCCTCCAAACTCACTAGAACCGATTTCTAACCCCGAATCAAGGCCTAAAAAGACCATTCTAATCTCGGGCTGTTATAAAAATTTTCACTCAAAAAGATAAAATTGTTTTTTTAACGGATTAATTAATCGTTAGCTTTAGTTAATTGATTGATCTTTGTTTTTTTTAAAGCTTTTGGGAGCAAGGGGGCCACTTAAGATAACTTTGGGTGAAAGGGTGAACTCTTTGGGAGTTGTTGCCCGAGGTTTGAGCAAAGCATGATTCTCCCTTTAAATTTAAAAAAGTCATTTTCTTAGTCCAATTTAATAAATTTTGTCAAAAAATATATTAAGTTTATTACAAAATTATTTTAAAAAAATATTCAAGTGAAATAATAATTTATCCCAAAATTTTGTTAATCATGTTTTTACTCTAATTTACATTAATTTCAATTAAAAATTATAAAAAATAAATTTAAAATATAACAATCATAAAGAACATTAATACATTTATCATCAATAAAATTACATTGATTGATATGATTTCGATTAGAGAACAAAAAATCATAAAAGTGAAGTGAAAATGTGGAGAAAAAATAAAACATATTAATGTTTTATTAGAAAGGTAAATGATATTAATTATATTATCATATTTGAAAAATATATAAATACGTCTTAACTATTACGATTAATGAATTTTCTAATTTAAAATGTGAAATTTAATATCCTTTCATCTAAGCTTGGGTGAGACTCAAGCTACTCCAATAACGAATCATCGTTAAATATAAATTACCAAAAGACTATTTCATACTCACGATTTAACAAAATGATACATTCTTGTCTATTAAATTTAAAATACTCAAATTACTACTCATCTGTTAAAGTTGTTAATTTTGTTGAACCCTTGATGTTTTGATGATGATAAAAATATGCTTAAGTTGCTAATTAATGATAAAAATGTGTTTAAGTTGCTAATTAATCCCTTGCATGAAGTAATTCATGACAAAGAAGGGAGAAAAAGTTTATTTTTGCAGGATATTGGTCTCACAGGACCGTGCTTGACCAAAAGGGTCCTCGTGTGTCCAAAACACGGGACCGTGCGCTTGACTGTATGAGGTTCTGTAAAAATCTGAAGGAAATTTTCAGAACCAACACGGGCGTGCGTTCATATTGCACGACCGTGTGTGTGCACTACACGGGTAATGCACTAGCAATTCAACCGTGTAGTTTGACCGTGCAAAGTCAAATAATTCAAAAGTCAAGGACACGACCGTGCGCCTTTGAAGCACACGACCGTGTGCATAATTTATGAAGAGCGCGGGATATCAAACCGTGTGAGGAAGTCATGCATGAGGTCAAAGCAAGACAGACAATGCACGACTGTGCACATGGTAGATGCACGACCGTGCGTGATAACAATTAAAGAGCACTACCAAGGAAATCGTGCAAGGCTAGTCGTGCAAGAGCATAAAGGCACATATTCAGCACACGACCATGCACTAGCAAAAGAATGCTCGTGTGCTGCCAGTGTGTTCATCGTACAGCTAAGTCGTGTGAGCTTCTAGAATTTTTGGGCAAAACTATGAAGGGTTGCAGTATGACCATGCATAAAGGCCACACAACCGTGCGTCAAGGACACACGACCGTGCATCATTGACGCTAAGCTTTTAATTCGACCGTTGGGAGTCTGATCGAGACATCTACTTCACTCGAAGAGCATGACCTTGTGCTTGAAAAATTTATTGCAGAACATACTTTTTCAACCACCTCAACGGATACAAAGCTAGCAAAACAGCTCCTTGCTATTCTAGGCAATAATTGGAGTATAAAAGGAGACTCATTAGAAGTGAAGAAGGTTACTGAAACATATTGCAAAAATTAAGCCATCTACTTCACTCTTTGATTGCTCTTTCTCTCTCTCTAAGCTTATACACTCATACACTTGAAAGATTTGTGCTGCATATTTGATTTTCAGCCTATTCAGAGGCAAAAACAATCAATTTCTTTATCAACATTTCTTCTGTAAAAAGGGCGAAATTCTCTTGTGGAAAAAACTATTGTATCTTCAGGTTTTGAAGATAGTGGAAACTTCAATCGGGTTTGATTGAAGAAAAGGACGTAGGAGACTTGTGTTCAAAGCTCCAAACCTTTATAAACTTGGCTGAACAATCTCTGAACTCTCTCTTTTTATTGTGATTATTATTGTGTGTGTTGTGATTGTTGCTTTAAATTTTTAAATAATCCTATTCACCCCCCCTCTAGTATTATTTCTCTAAGTACTAAGGTTTTTTAAATTTTAATGGTCAAAAAATATTTATGTCATTTTATTCAAATGTTATAATAAAAGGTATTGGGGATGTAAAAGTCGTTTTTTAAAATTTACTAGAAAAAATAGATATCTTATTTAAAAATTTATCATATTTATCTCACGTATTTTGAAAATATATTATGACATAAATAGTTTAAAGATAATATTTATATTCCTAATTTGTTACATTTGTTAAAAGGTATAATTATTATTTTTAAAACTATTTGAAACATACTGAAATTTTAATATTTTTTGAAATACATCAAACTTTTATATTAAAAAGTCTTTAAAATTTTATTAATTTATTTTTAAATATAGTATTATAAATTGTTGACTTTTATCTAATTTTGTAATAGAAAACTTTTTATTATTTTTTATTAAAATTAATATAAATTAAAAAAAATTGTTTAATAAAGTTTTTAAAGAAAAAATATTGTTTAATAGGAAGACAATTTATTCTTTTAATGGTGAGGCAAAGTCCTTTGGCCATATCAAATTAAGGCCAAACAACTAGTTCTCGCCTAAATTTCTTAAATGATGAAGTGTTATTTAAAAAGTTTTACAATATTAAATATTTATTATTGATTAAAATTAATAATTAACTATTAAATTTAATTAGTTAAAGAGATTTTTTTAAATAAAAAGAATTTAAAAAAAATAAATAGTAAAATTAAATTTATAAAAATATTTAAAATATAAAATAATCTTAATATAATTTAAAAAATTAAAAAAATAATTAAGATTAAAAAAACAATCACCATTACTAACGACGATTAATATCGAAAACCTAATTATATTAATAAAAAAGACGATCGAGATAGTTTAATTAGATAACTATCTTTAATCATATGATTAGATTTATAATGATCACCATAGTAGTGGTTTTTTTACTTAATTAATTTTTTATAATTATTAGATCATTATTTTAATTATTTTTATTATTTTAATATTAATATTATTTAATTTTTTAAAATATTTTAATTATTTATTATAAAATATTAAAAAAATTGGATAAATGATAGGTATTCTCTCTCTACAATTTTTTGAACTAAACTTTGTCGTTTGGCCAAAGATTACTCTTTGTCCCGTCAGCTGTCGGTGCTTGTTGAAGCATTGAAGCTGCTGGATTTAACGGCTATATAATGGATAATGTCATACGCAAAAATTAAGCCAAGGCCTGACTATGGCAGCTTTCCTTCACCTATTGATTTCTCTCTTCTTTCTTGTTCTAGTTTCCAAGTTGTTTTTACGGTCAAAAGCAAAATACAGAAGCCGCCCTCCAAGCCCACCTTCTCTTCCCATCATCGGCCATCTCCATTATCTGTGGAAACCATCCATACACCGCACTCTTCACCAACTCTCACAAAAATATGGTCCAATATTCTCCCTCTGGTTCGGATCCCGTCCAGTGGTAATCGTCTCTTCCTTCTCTCTCGCAGAGGAATGCTTCACCAAACACGACGTCGTCTTTGCCAATCGCCCGGTTTTACTCGCGGCCAAACATGTAGGTTACAATAACTCAACCGTGGCGGATGCATCTTATGGCGACCATTGGCGCAACCTTCGACGCATATGTACGGTCGAGATATTTTCAACGAACCGTCTTAATATGTTTTCAAACATTCGGAAAGACGAAGTAAAGCACTTGCTGAAAAGATTGTCCAGTAATTTGCTCCACGGGTTTGCAAAGGTAGAGTTGAGGCCATTGTTGACTGAGTTAACGTTTAATAATATTATGTGGATGATTTCAGGGAAGCGGTACTGTGGTGATGATTTGACTGATCATGAAGAGGCAAAGAAGTTCAGGAAAATCATAGGAGAGATATTCGAAAACAGCGGGGCATCTCATCCAGTAGATTTTTTGCCGATTTTGGGTTGGATGGGATTCGGTGGTTATGAGAAGAAGTTGAAGAAGATTGGAAAAATGGCGGACGTGTTTCTGCAAGGTCTGATAGAAGAGCATCGATTACAGAAGGAGTGCAGAAACACCATGATCGATCATCTTCTTTCTTTACAACAATCACAGCCTGATTACTACTCTGATCAGACAATCAAAGGGCTTATACTGGTTAGTTCAGATTTTCACCTCCATCTGACTACTTCCGTTGCTGCTAAATTCAATTATCTGAACGTAAATTCATTAACTTTTCATCTTCCAGGTTATGTTCACAGCCGGAACCGACACTTCGTCTGTGACAATAGAATGGGCAATGTCAAATTTGCTTAACAACCCAGATGTATTGAAGAAAGCTAGAAGGGAATTAGACAGAGAAGTTGGTGAAGAACGGTTGATTGAGGAAGCTGATCTCGGGAAGCTGAATTACCTTCAAAATATTATATCCGAGACCTTTCGACTGTATCCGGCAGCTCCACTTCTCCTCCCTCACATGGCATCTGACTTTTGTAATATAGGGGGCTATAACGTGCCACCTAACACAATGCTGTTAGTGAATTCATGGGCCATTCACAGGGACCCTACCCTCTGGACTGATTCCACAAGTTTCAAGCCAGAGAGATTTGGCACTGAAGAAGGTGACATTAAAAAGCTGATGCCTTTTGGGATGGGAAGAAGAGCTTGTCCTGGGTATGGGCTGGCGCAGCGTATGGTGGGGTTGACACTGGGGGCATTGATCCAATGTTTTGAGTGGGAGAAAGTTGATGAAAATGAAATCGACATGAGTGAAGGCAAAGGGCTCACCATGCCCAAAGCTCTTCCATTACAGGCAATTTGCAAACCACGACAGATTATCAAAAATGTCATTACTATTTAAATCATTCGTATGCGCTATTTACTTCCATATTCTAAGGAAGAATAAGTATGATTTGAAGGGAAGTGTGCTTCATATTTTTATAATTCAGAAAATTTTCTAATAAAACTCATTTTTCATATTTTGGGCATAACTTATTGCTCGTATATACGTATCTCCTTAACTTTTTCAGCATTGGGAAAGCCAAAAGTGAATGGGATTGAATCCAAGAGTGGTCAAGCACCGCTATTACAGAACTGATTTTTAGTGGTATTTATGTAAACGCTGCTAAAAATTTGCATAATATTTTTCACCAAAGTTTATACTGACATTTGAAAAGATTGGCATTGTCAGCGTCTTTTGGTAGCAGCGTTTTATATAATTATCTGTATTGGTTTATTAAAACGTCAGTGAACACGTAGAGAGTGGAATTTTTTTAATCGTCAGTAAAAGTTTCTAAAATACGCTGTTAAAAGTCTATATTTTACTCACGTGCGATTTTTTGTTCTTTCGCCCTAAAACATTTTCATCCACGTTGCCAACTTAATCTCCTGCCTTCGTCGTTCCGCCTTGACGTCTTCTTCTGCATCATCATCGTCAGCTCATTGCACCAGGAGCTTCCTCTTCCATCATCTTGCTACCTCGCCTTACCACAATAATGTGCTCCTGCTGTCATCGCTCCAACCCCTCGCCTCGCGTCACCGCGTGAAATTCTTCTTCAGTTGTAATCTCACCGGCGTTTGGCTACCATCTCACCGGGGTCTAACTGTTATCCCATCTGTCAGTATTTTTGAACTCAAATAATCTTTGAATTTAAATATTTTTGGTTTGTGTTGAACTTAATTTTTTTTTTTGTCAGATGAATTGATGAATTCCAGCCGTACGGATGACTGGTCTGTGTGCATTATTCAAGTTGGTGTGCCTTTTCATTCATGATTGGTTTGCTTTTTCATTGTGGTTAATCTTTTCAGTATTAAAATATTTCAGTTCTTATTAATTACAAACTCTGATTCTGTACACCTGAGATTTGTAGTTATAGGATGTAAAAAGATGGTTCAAACTTGATTAGGTTAATGGCAACCAACACTATTATGATTACTGTGTCATTATGAGTCAACCAAGAGGAGTCACTCGATAACTTCTTTACCAATCTTGACACTGCAACTGCATGTCTTTATCAGCACGAACTGCGCTGCCCAACTGTCAGAAGTAGCTAAAAATTGGAAGAAGTAATTAGAAAATTTGACAATACAGTCACAAACTTTGACAAAAAAAATTAAGCATCCATCATGCATTCAATGGAGGATAGTTGGGTGACAAAATAGATGGCCTATAAATTGATCTTACTTGCTTTATTTTCTTTCATCCAAATCTTCTTTTCCTTTTCAAATTTGAGAAAAAAATTAGAGTGTTTCTTTCTATTATAATAAGAGAAATATTTTGTATTCTCCTTGTAAAATAAAAAAGTTGTAATTATCGATTTTTCTTTATAGTGATATTCTTTTATTTTATCTGTAGTTTTTACCCTAATTTATCTACGGGTTTTTTACGTAAAATTTATATGTCATTTATTCTCAAATTTATTAATTGCAATCTTACTCTATTCGATCACTTATTTCGTAACACCAACTTACCCAAGTAAATACTTGAAACTTTCTTGGACCAATTATGGATGCTTAAATGAGAGAAATTTGTAAAAGAAAATAAGAACAGAAGTTTATTTGTTCACATGCTCATTTCCTGTGGAATAGTTGGATTTGTTTTTATATGTATTGATTCCTTTACAATCTTGTATAATGGGTTTAAGTTTTATTGGTCCTTGGCTTGGTATGTTTTATTGCCCAGAAAATCGTAGGGAAAAGAAAATAAGCTCTAATGGTTTATAAGATTCTTTATCCTTGGATTTAGGAGCATTGAAGTTCTCTTTTCTCCCTCTACATTTTCAGGCTTCTCTTCTAAAATGCTTGGTTCAGTTGTGATTTTTCCCCTTCTCTTAAAAGATTCCTTGTCTTTATATTAATTTCATGGAGCATATCACATCAATACATGTGAAACAATTGAGCTAAAGGTGATAGATGACCTGCTGAAGTCTTTGAACATGATGAATTTATTAAAAGCAAAAATTGACCTTTGGATTGTGAGATATTTTTGCATTCTCAAGGGCGTCAAAAACTGGGGCGTCGCATGCAAATTATTTACACCGTATGAAATTAAAATTTGTTTTTATTCTGCATACGTGGTAGAATCAACATCTTATATTGCGTGGTCTAGTTAGATACGGCATAAGCCTTTTGATTGGTCTGTGCATTAATTATGGTAAGAAAGGATGGAGTTAATGGGAGTCGTTATGTCTTCTGGGTGCCTTCCACGTTTATGTGCATGACATGTATGTATGTATGTATGTATAAACCTAACTGATGGGCGAGTGAGGAATATTGGATCTTCTGCGAGGAATCTACAAAATGTCCGTCTTCATCAATGTGTATTTTTTTAAGCCAATTCTTAGGTGACGACTCTATTGACTCTATAATAAAACACAAATCAATTATGCGCTTCTCTTGACCATGTCAAAGATAGTTAAACAAGAATGACAAATTTGTTTTAGTTTAACACAGCAAAAACCAGCACCACTATCGTCAGTGCTGACAGTCCCAAATGGCCTAGTTCCAAGGGTTGTTAGATCTCTCCGTCTCTGCCGTAAATGTTGTAAAAGACGATCGAAAATAATTGACCTTAGTTCTATCAGCCGTTTCTGATCATGGTTATGGCGAAAGTGACCAGATATGGTCATGTCCACCGTTAGCCACTCCTGGATTCATATAAATATTTTCGACCATCTAATCTCATTATCGATGATAATGATTGACTTTTAAATTTTTTTAAAATTTAAATATTTTTTAATTTTGGTTATATTTAAATATTATTATATATTTTATTACTAATTTTTATTTTTAATAAAAATATTTTGTAAGTATTTTATTAAAAATATTAAGAAAATTAGATAAAAAATAATTAAGAGTAAGTTTTTGAGTTTTTAAAAAGTTTGAATGACATATTGTCATCCAAGGTTTCGTTTAGTGATAAGTTGCCACATATAAAATTTTTAAAACCCAAATATCCACCTATTAAAGGGGTATATTTGTCTTTTTAAATTAAAATAAAAATAAATTTTATAAATAATATTGAAAACAAATTTAATATAATTAAAATAATAATAAATTTAAAAATTTTACCAAGAAATAAAAAAAAAGCAGCCGTGGGTGATGATGATTACCTTTTATATATTTTAATAAATTTATTATTATTTTTTTATATTTTATTTTAAATTTGTTTGAAATATTCTTTGTATTGAATTTTATTTCAATATTAATATTATAAAAAAATATTTTAATCTTTTTACGAAAAAAGACGTGAGTAACGGAGTTTCAAAAGTTTTACAATGATAATTTATCATTAAACAAAGTTTTGGGCGGCAACATTGATTCGGCCTTTTAAAAATTGAAGATAAAAAGTAAATGCTTTCGCCGCGAAACTTATGCAGGGACCGCGGCACTGAATAGGCAATGGCCCGAAATGACAGTAACATCGATCTTCCTAAAAGAAAATGAAATGTAAGAAAACTATGTGAATGGCAAACAAAACTTCAGAACAGCAATACATAATTCACAAACTTCTTTTGAAATATCACAACCTCCAAGTATGTTGGACTCTCTGATTCTGTTTTCAAGCCTTCTTGCCCCGTCAATGTTTGTATACTACTTGTATCGATAGAAGAAACCACTCTCTCATGGAACAGCGAGATGTGTTGTGCCTGAGGTTGGTGGTGCTTGGCCTATTATTGGCCACATGCACCTCTTCGGTGGCCGGAAACTGATTTACAGAACACTGAATGACATGGCTGACAAATATGGACCAGTTTTCACCATAAGATTAGGTTCACAGAAAGCTTTGGTTTTGAGTAATTGGGAAATGATCAAAGAGTGTAGTACTGTTCATGATAAGGTTTTCTGCAACAGACCGGACATTGTTGCCGCTAAGCTGCTGGGTTATGACTATGCTATGTTTGGTTTTGCTCCTTACGGGCCTTACTGGCGTGAGATGCGCAAGGTAACTACAGTTGAACTTCTGTCAAACCACAGGCTTGGTATGTTGAAACACATAAGAGCTTCTGAGGTGCAGACTTCAATTAAAGAATTGTGCAAGACTTATTTGAGCAGAAGTAGCACAGAAAGTGGGGTTGTTGTCGAAATGAAGCAGTGGTTTCAAGAGTTGACATGTAATGTTCCTTTGAGGATGATAGTTGGCAGAAGGTTCTCCGGAGGTGGTGGTGATGAGGAGAAAGGAAGAGCAAGACACTGCCGACAGTTATTCAGAGATTTCTTTGATCTGTTTGGTGTATTTGTTTTATCTGATGCAATACCATCCCTTGGGTGGTTGGATTTTGGAGGATATAAGAAAGCCATTAAGAGAACCGCCAAGGAATTAGATGCTCTTGCTGAAGAATGGCTGGAGGAGCATAAACAGAGAAAAAAGTTGGGTGGAAAAGCAAAGGAAGAACAGGATTTCATGGATGTTATGTTGACTCTTCTGGAAGACGCTAAGATACCTGGTTTCAATGCTGATACCATTAACAAGGCAACTTGCCTGGTATGCACCATCCCTGCTAAACCAGAAAGCTGTTATTTCAGGTTTTCGGTTAATCTCAAGGTGTTTTCATTGTGCTCATATTTTCACAAGTCTGAAACATGAGTATTACTAGATTCTTATATCAATTAAAATGCAAAGTCAGGCCATAATCTGTCCCTGAAAATCTGTCAAAAGCAAAGAAAGTTGCCCTTGAAATATTGCAGCAGATGATAAGAGCTGAAGGTCTAACAAATTTGATTTCTTGATCTGGGGTTAGTTTCATAAATTTTAAGTGAAACTCCCTCTTTACTAAATCATATCTGTTTCAACTATGCTGTTATTTGCTTCTGAGAAAAAAAATCCATGTCAAAAGGAATGAGTTCCGGCCGGAGAGATTCTTGACTGATAACAGGGACACAGATGTGAGGGGTCTTAATTTCGAACTCATTCCTCTTGGCTATGGAAGAAGAGCATGTGCAGGCATCTCGCTGGCTCTCCAAGTGACACATCTGACACTGGCTAGCTTGTTGCAGAGTTTTGAGGTGATGAAACCATCAGATGCGGCAATTGATATGACTAAGAGCCCTGGCTTCACAACTATAAAAGCAACACCACTTGAAGTTCTCGTTATTCCTCGTCTTGATCCCAGGCTTTACATGCAGTAGATTCATGTAATCGGATACAGTGAGTTCAGTTTATGGAATAAATAAAAGGCCAAAGGACTATGTCCCACCCATAGTTTGAGGCGGGAACAAATTGCCACCCCCAAAGTTTCAAAAGTTCAAACTCACACCCGGAAGCCAAATTTAATATTAAAAATAATAGTGTACATGAGTCATGTAGGGGCATTTTTATCTTTTTAATATTTAAATTTTATAAATTAATAAAATAAATTTGATATAAATATAAAATTTTATAAAATTTTTAAAAAATTAAAAAATATTTTTAGAATATTAAAAATTGAGATAGCCGCCACCGTCGGTGGCCGACCATAATAGAACCAGGTGGTCATTTCTGGCCACCTGGTTCCAAGGCAGGCCAGATCTGGCCTCCCTGTTCTGTGGAGACAGCCAGATCAGTCGTCTCAAGTTTTGGGGGAGGCAGCCAGATCTGGCAACCTCCGCCTGAAACAAAGGTCGGAAACGGCCAGTGGGACCAAGGCTTGTCCTTTACGGCCGTTTTCAGCTACTAATTCTGTCGAAGGCGAAAGACAATTCTACCCTTAGGCTATTACAAAAATTATAAAAAATAAATTTAAAATATAACAATCATAGATAACATTAATACATTTATTATCAATAAAATTACATTGATTGATATAATTTCGATTAGAGAACAAAAAATCATAGAAGTGAAGTGAAAATGTGGAGAAAAAATAAAAAATAAAACATATTAATGTTTTATTGGAAAGGTAAATGATATTAATTATATTATAATATTTGAAAAATATATAAATACGTTTTAACTATTACAATTAATGAATTTTCTAACTTAAAATGTCAAATTTAATATCCTTTCATCAAAGCTTGGGTGAGACTCAAGCTACTCCAGTAACGAATCATCGTTAGATATAAATTACCAAAAGACTATTTTATACTCTCGATTTATGTCATTTTATTCAAATGTTATAATAAAGGGTATTAGGGATGTAAAAGTCATTTTTCAAAATTTACTAGAAAAAATAGATATTTTATTTAAAAAATTATCATATTTATCTCACATATTTTGAAAATATATTATGGCATAAATAGTTTGAAGATAATATTTATATTTCTAATTTGTTACATTTGATAAAATGTATAATTATTATTTTTAAAACTATATTAAACATACCTAAATTTTAATATTTTTTGAAATACATCAAACTTTTTATATTAAAAAATTCTTAAAAATTTTATTAATTTATTTTTAAATATAGTATTATAAATTGTTGACTTTTATCTAATTTTGTAATAGTAAACTTTTTATTATTTTTTATTAAAATTAATATAAATTAAAATAAAAATGTTTAATAAAGTTTTTAAAGAAAAAATATTGTTTAATAGGAAGACAATTTTATTCTTTTAATGGTGAGACCACGTCCTTTGGCCATATAAAATTAAGGCCAAAGGACATGTTCCCACCCATAGTTTGAGGCGAGGACAAAGTTTCATCCGCTAAGTTTAAGAAATCTAAAATCTCATCTATTGACTGTTAAATCTAACAGTCAACAATAAGTTAAGGGGCAAATTTAGCATTTTAGAGTTAAAATTTATAAA